>JAOXJP010133225.1:0-13544 GCA_025762735.1 Platanus orientalis | reverse complement strand
TAAAATACAAGTGTTCTAAAATAAGCTATCATTCCTAATGAATCTATTTGTTTCCTTGTGCATATGTAATTAGATTAAAATATTCTTCTAAAGTTTCCATAATTTTTACAATATTTCTTTTCGATATTTCCAATATTTCCAATATATGTCTTATTTTGGCCTGACCGATATTTCCACCGACACCGACATTTTGAACCTTGTTTATAAGTATACCCCAATAATGTAAAGATATATGTACTCTTACAAATACAACCCCATATATCCATGAAATTCAACATTCTCCCTCAAACTTGCATATAGATAGCGCATACGAAGCTTGCCAAAAATATAACTAAAACTAGGACTATATAGGCCTTTTGTGAATACATCAACCAACTGAGCTTCAATCTTCGTAAAGGGATTACATTTCTTCCCAATTTGTAGCTTTTCCACGATGAAATGTGTTAAAGTATATTAATTTGTGTATCTCCTAACATCTTAAGGTTTTGGGAGAAGTGGTAATTCACTGTCAACATGGCATAGTTGCAAAGAAGTTTGGCACAAGGTGAGAAGCTCGTTTTGGAAGCTAATTCCATTCTGCTTCCCTAAATAATGGGAATCGGGCTTCCCAAACATGAGAAGCATGGTGGAGCAAGTAAAAAGCTATTTAGGAACACGAGTGGAAGCCTTCGGAAGAGCAAGCAGACATATCAAAAATGAAGTAATCTAAAAAACAATAGTGTTTTATTTAATGTAAATTCCATGTTAGCATTAAATAGAATATTATGAGATTTAGTAATGATATTGTAAAAAAAAAAGGATTTAGTATTGAATTTATTGTTTCTATTATTTTATTCTCCAACAAAAAAGATTTAAATCTAATGGTTTTTATATAAGGTCTTTAGTGGTCTGACTCTAAGATGTAAGTTATTTACAAAAAATCATATGTATGGTAAAATCTATGATATGATTGACCATACTATTAACAAATGGTTTGCATATTGATTTATATGTCATGATTCTTTGTTTGTAATTCCTTTAAGTTTATTCATTTTATTATATTGTAATTGAAATTATTAATTATAACTTAAAGCTATTTGCATTATTAGCGATTTTTGCTTCTCGCTTCCTAGAGATTTATTGAGTCTTGCTTTTCGCTTCTCACTTTCGCATTGTTTCCCGCTTTGGCAACTATGAAACATGGTATCAGAGCAGGTTTGATCATGAGTTTGAATCACTATAGAAGTTGATGCATGACAAGGAAGAAGATACCAAAAATTTGTATCCATGCCTTGCCTTCCACTCTAACTCTTCAATATCCACCAATACATATTTCATTTCTCTCTTGGCACCCGCTTCATAACAAGAATTCAGCAACAACTTAAACTCTTCTAACTCATCTATGCTCTCAAAATCCAAAAGAAAGAATTGAGTGATTCAATGTGATGTTCCCGGGATTACAACTAGATAAGGATTAGTTGTAGCCTAGCTCTGATACCAAAACTGATACAAGACAAGGGAAAAGATACCAAAAATTGATGTAAAATAATTTTCCAAAAGCCTCAAATAATTTAAATTAAGGATGCAGATGCAAAAAAATCAATAGTAGAATTTAGGAACAAACAAATAGTCACAAAATTTAAGAATCAGAAAATAAAATCACAGAAATGAGATAAGGAGGATTTAGAATAGAAAAAGAGGAGAAAATATAAGAAAATAACACCAAAATCAAGCTAAAAAATCTAGTTTTGACCTTTGAAAAAGTGGGCTAAACATCAAAAACGGGATTACTCTAAAAAAAAAAATAACAACAAAAAAGTTGGCACTATAGGCCTTATTTACATGGACACATAAAAAAAATGCTACCACCCTATTAGCCCCTTACTAAACCCTCATAACATTCTTGCTTGAATCTAGCTCTCTTGTGGGATAGCATGTACATAAGTTTTGCTTGATTGTTCGCATTATAGTTGTTCCCAAAGAGAAAGATCTAATGGCAATAAAAGATCCAGTGACAACCATCCAAAAGAAGGCTTGGGTGCAAGATTTCACTCATATGTTTGTTTGACGTAATAAGAAGAGAGTTGTTCGTACCCCTAAATCTCATGTGCATGTTCAATAGGTCTCCTTGTCTCCAAGTATTGTTTCTCTTGTACCTTATGGTGATTCTTCTCTTCCTATTGCTATTAGGAAGGGTACTCGTTCTTGTACCCAACATCCTATTGTTAATCATGTGTGTTATGACTTCTCGTCTCCTGAATTTAGGGTTTTTTACTCCTCTTTGTCTTTTGTTTCTATTCCATGTAGTGTATCCCTGGTGCATGACAACCTATGGGGCTGTTGACTGTTGCGAGTGTGGGCCCAAAATTAACCTAAACAGTACCCTAAATAAAGGGAAATCTCAACTTATAACAGAAATTGGAAACCAGGAAAGCACGTGAAAAATTACCAAAATACCCCTGCTGGACTAGTTGGATTTGTGTGAAATTTAACAGGCTAGCTGAGGGGGTTGAAATAGAAACAATCTTACAAAGTTTCAAACCAAACTGTTTTTTTAAAGTATATAAAAACTTATGATTTACCAGGTTGTTCCAAAAATCCAGCAACCATAGAAGATAATAACTAAGCTTCGGGTTGACAGAAACTTGGTAACCACATAAGGAAATCAAAAGTTTGGGGCTATATTTACTTAACTCACATAGGAAGAAATCCTGAAAAAAAAACTCACTGAAACAGCAACTTCTAGAGGAGCCATTTGACCTAGAAGTCTGTCATGGAATTGTTGAATTCTGTAGTCTTCGTGAGTTCAGAAGACCGTATTGTAATTGTATTGAAACACCAGCAGAAAGCGAGGTTAATCTCCCAGATCATTGGCACATCAACTTCCAAAGGTAATGGAAAACAACAATAGAGAAACCAGAAACAATGATGAGATAAAGAGAAGGATAGTGAAAGAAGAAGAATTAGAGTGATAAGAAGTAAAAGAAAGAAAGCAGAAGAAGGGTACCAATCAGCACCAACCGATTGGTTATCTAGAACACCAACCACTAGATGGAATCACAGCCACAACCGTGAGATAATGTCAAACTTTATTCCAATATTCTTTGTCTATTCATGAGGGAAAAACCTCTTTTAATAATTACAAAACATGGGGCTTTTAGAAACCCATTAAAATAGAAAGTTCTAAAAAACATATCACCTTTCCCCCAAGTATTACTAATATAAAACCTACCTAATATTAAAGAATCCTATAAATTTTAAACTCCTAAATTCTACCCCCTGATGTATTAAATTTGATGTAGGATATTCTGGAAATCAAGATTCCTATACTTTTTAATTATCTCAAGCCAAGTTAATGCTACTGCATCAATTCTCCCCCTCTTAGAAAACTCAACCCCGTTGAGTAGGGGTGGGGGTCCAAGAAATCCGGGTCCATCATGTGGAGCAAGATGTCAAGGATAAATAGGATGCTTCTTTTTGGCTTGATCTTCATCTGCAAATACAACAAAGGACGGACCACTCCAGTGATACCCTTGTTTGCCCTTTGCCTTGCTTCTTCCACTTCAGTAGAGCCCACGAACTTGCTAGGACATTGGGATTTGTGATGCCCATATCCTTCGCAGGTAAAGCACTAATCACTCTTGAACTTTGGAATAGAACTCTTTGAGTTCCTGTGTTTAGGAAGTGAAGTCCTAGCCTGTATAATAGGTTTTTTCATCTGGTACAACTGTAGATCTTCCTCTATCTGATAAACAACTCTAATGGCATCATCCACACTAGTGTAGTAGTGGTAGCTAAACTCTCTGGAAATCTAAGGCTGTAATCCTTGCCTTAATAATGAGACGAGAATCTCATCATTCCAGTTAATATCTGCTCGAGTAGCAAGGTGCTGGAACCTATGTATACTCCTCAAGAGATGGCGTTCCTTACTTTAACTGATGTAGCTAGATGTGGGATCTTTGTCTGAAATCTTGAGGTTTGAACCTCTTGTTCATTGCTGCCTTTAATTCCCATGTGGACAAGATGCCCAAATTGGCTTTAGCATAGCTCCCTTTGTATTGTTGCCACCACATAAGAGATGTTCCCTTCAATTCGGCTTCTGCAAACTGAAGTCTACGGTTCTCTAAAGTATCATACCACCTGAAATATGCTTATAGGCTATGCAACCTATCCAAATAGAGATCTGGATCCCTATTGCCACAGAAGTTTAGAACATCCAACCTAGTAAATTTGAATGTCTCCTGATGTGCGAAGTGTGGCTGCATCAAGGATCTACGAACATTTTCTCTATGTTGCCGGACAAGAGGTGTCTCATGACTTAAAGATACCTCATGATGATCAAATAAAGACTCTTGTTGTGATGATTCTCCATCATGGACATGCTCTTTACCTTTCATCAATCCCTGAATATCTAAACGGAGGCCTTCCATCATACCCACTAACTATTAAACCAAAGCATCAAGCTTATCCATGCGAGAAGTTAACTCTAGCTTGGCAGATTACATCTCACGAGCCAACTTCTTGAACTCAGCTAAGAGATCATTGTTACTAATTCCTCCCATGGTGTCTATCCTTTCAAGAATACCCCAAAAGAATTAGAGTGACCTAAAATAAATGGAAAGTTAACCCCAACAAAGATCAAAAAAACCCTAAGGACCCTAAATGAATTGAGAAGGGAATGGAGTTGCTGAATAGACCCTAAATTAATTTGAAACCCTTTGGAAAGATCCTAAATTAATTTTAAAAACTTTTAAAGGAACCCTAAAATTATGGAAAGGACCCCAAAAGGATTTAGGGTAAAGCAAATGAGAGCAATCCATGGGTTTCCGATTCAAATGGATCCCAACTAGATAAGGATTAGTTAGAAACCTGGCTCTGATACCAAATTTGATGTAGAATTTTGTGAAAAATCAAGATTCCTACAATTGTTTAATTATCTCAAGCCAAGTTAATGCTACTGCATCACCCCCCCGAAAAAAAAAGGTTTTCAACCAGCTAGCATGGAGCCCACTTTATTAACTAAAATCCTACGTAACGACTCTGACTTAAAAAAGACCAGGCATTCCCCAAAACATCCATGGCTTAATGCCTTATTACAAAAGACCCCAACATCACCTAAATCTCTAAAATATCCCCAATAACACGATCTGAAATTTGCATGTGGCTTTTAAATTTAGCCCTTTTGTGAGGTGGAACATCTAGAAGACTCATCTTAGCACGGACTACATCAATCCCAAGGCTTATCTCAACCTTAGTGGAGAAGAGAAATAGAAGATGAAATGCAAACCTTAGAGAAAAACAAAACATGTGATGTTGTGGATCTCTCATATGGAAAAGAACCTGTAGGTTGCACCATTGCAAATGGATGTTTACTGTGAAATTGCAACCTAATGACACTGTGGAGAGGTATAAGGCCAGATTGGTAACCAAGGGCAATACACAAACATATGGGGCTAATTATCAGGAAACCTTTGTCTCTATTGCAAAGATGAATTATGTTCGTATCTTGATCTTTGTTGTTGCCAATCAAGAATGACGCTTATTCCAACTTGATGTCAAGAATGTCTTCTTACATGGTGACCTTGAAGAGGAAGTTTCTATGAGGTTACTTCCTAGTTTTTTGCATTCCACTGGCAAAGGAAAAGTATGTCACTTAAAGAAAACTCTATTTGGGCTTAAACAGTCCCCTGGAGCATGGTTGAGAGATTTCGATATACCATGCTCAAGCATGGATATAGACAATACCAAGCGAATCACACCCTCTTTGTAAAGCATCATAAAGGGAAGGTAACAATACTCGTTATATATGTAGATGATATTGTGGTTACAAGTGATGATCAGTGTGAGAACAACAACCTGAAAGGTTTTCTTAGCAAAGAGTTAAGATAAAAAATTTTGGGGCTTTTCAAATATTTTCTTGGAATCGAAGTTGTTAGATCCAAGAAGTATCTTCCTATCCCAGCAAAAGTATATGTTAGATCTCCTCCAAGACTCTAGGATGTTGGGATGCAAACCTTTTGAGTTTGAGTAAGGCTATAAAAAATGTCTGAGGCCTAATGACCCAGCTTAGCCCAAAATACCAAACCCGAGACCCGGCCTAAACACATATAAGGACTAGGCTATGTATGCCCATGTATCTCCACGGGCAGGCCTAAGCTGAGGTATTAAGCCTAAGGCCTAGCCCAAAAGACAGAAAAGTGAGCCCATTTGGCCCAGACCAACTACAATGTGTATTGACTCCAAATTTTTCATTTTGAATTTCAAATTTAAACTACATTTGAATTGAAAATGAAAAACACAAATATGCCCATACTTTTGACTTTTTGACACCAAAAAATGGGGCATTTTCGGCACCTAATATATTGTCATTTCAAACTCCAAAAAATGCCCCCATTTTTTACAATTTAATGATTTTATTTTAGGGGTATTTTTGTTAATTTTTTTGAAAAAATAACCAAAATACCCATATGTTGTGTAAAAATTTGATCTTTATGTTAATGCATAATAGTAGTATATCTTTATGCTTCTTTTCTTTTAATTTTATGAATATTTTTTTTGCCCAAAATAACATGCCCCAAACAACTCAAATATTAGGCCAAGCCCAAATAAGCCTAATAGGCCCAAATTACCCTAAAAGGCCTGGCCTAAAACCCGATATTTAGGTGGGAATTAGTTTGGGCCCCGGGCCTAACATCACAACTATAGTCCCGGCCCAACCCATGTAATGTTAGCCTGTTTTACACCCTTACTTGTGAGACTCCCATTGAGCCTAACCACCGATTGCAAGTAGATAAGGGTCACCAACACATTGATATCAGTCATTATCAGAGACTAGTTGGAAAACTCATATATTTGGCATTGACTAGGCCAGACATCTCTTATGCAATTGAGGTGGTCAATCAATTTACGCATACCTGTACGACAAGACACCTTAAGGTAGTATACCACATTCTTAGATATTTGAACAAGAGTCCAAGTCAGGGACTTTTATATGGCTGACAATAGGACCTCCACATTGAAGCCTTTACATATGCAAATTGGGCGGGATAAGTGACTGACAATAGATCTACTTCTAGCTATTGCACATTTATAGAAAGTAATCTTTTCACTTGGCGCAGCAAGAAGTAGATAATTGTAGCAAGATCAAGTGCAGAAGCAAAGTTTCAAGCGATAGCACACAGGATTTGTGAGATACGATGAATTTATGGCCTTCTTAGAGAGTTGGGCTTCCGCCCCTAAGTTCCTATGCGGTTGTACTATGACAACAAAGTCACCATTAGCATTGCCCATGATTTTTTCCAACATGACAGGACCAAGCACATCGAGGTTGACAAACACATCATCAAGAAGAATTACAAGCCATGAAGAAATGTATTTCTTTCGTGAATACTTAGACCAGTTAGCCAATGTGTTTACCAAAGGTCTATGTAGTCCTAGTTTCAATAGGATTGTGGTTGTGGGCCGTATGGCTAGAGAGAAACCAATAGATGTTTGAGAACCGTTCAGAGCCGGTTTATAATGTATTTAAGAAAGCTAAAGATTTCTTTTGTTTTTGGGGGTAAACTGTAAAGGGCTGGATGGGGATTCTCTCGTTGACCTGAAAAGAGGGTGGGGTTATATTATTAGAAATTGTGCACAACGTAAGCTTTTGTTTTGTTTTGGGGACTTATAGTCCCCGATCTTAATGAAATTTTCGCTTACCAAAAAATAAAGGATTGTTGGCAAGTTAGGTATGCATTTTTTTTTTTGTTTTTGATAAAATGGTAGCACTTTATTGAAGAAACCAAAACAAAGAACACAAAAACAGCAGGATCACCAAGGAGGTGAAAAAAAGAAGAGAAAAAACAAACGAAAGCAAATTACATATCCTCACACTAGATAGAATACCAAGCTATTTCCTCAAAGTCACCCAAATGGCTACCCAGCCAAACAACACTTTGTAGATGGATAAAGTGAGCTCTGCTTCGGACTAAGCCCTATCCTAAAAAATGCAAGTATTTATTTCCTTCCAAACACCCCAACAAATAGCGCTAGGAAGAGCATGCCAAATGATAAGAGGCATTATATCAACATCTTTAATCCACTAACCCCTCATCAAATCCTTGAAATGCTCCGGGAAGACCCAAGAAACACGAAGATGAGAAAGGAAGAAACCCCAAACCTTGTAAGCCACAGGACAATGCACAAAGAGATGGTTGAGGGGGGGTGTTGATGTACATGGGTTTAGAATAAAATTTGTAAGGGCACATATGTCTTTGTACCATATTGAGCTATACTTGTAAATACCCGAGGATGTATTTTTTACTTTTTTGATATATGACGCAAAGTATTTTAGAGGAGCCTCTACACTCTCCAAAACTACATATTTCCCCTCTGTATTTGTTTCTCTTTCTTGTTTTTCTCTAATAAAATCCATTATTCATCCATAAAAAAAAGTCTACGTACTTGCAGTTATGTTTATATGTCCTAAGACAATCCATACCTTATTTATCATAAAACGGGGCATGGTTTTAAGTTTCAACCGATACGTATCGGTTTTGGCTGATACGTATTAGTATCCCAAGTTTTCGACACGAAACTATCTAGTACTTTTAAAAGTACCAGGTATCGACGATACATATCGACCATATCAATATGTATCGTCAACCCGTGACACTTTTAACCCCACGAAGCCCCTTTTTTCAAGGGTTTCGACCAACACTATATTGATACAGTGTTGAACGAACCCCTTATTCTCCCCTCATTTTTGCCCCTCTCAAAGAACCTTTTAAATTTGGTTTTTTTCTTTTTCCTTTGCTAGATCTTGCAACTAAGGAGAAATTTAAGGACTCCATTTGAGTCCATTTGCATCAAAAACAAAGATATGGACTCGGATTTAAGGATCGAAGCCTAAACACTAATTTGAACAAAAACTTTGATAAGTCTCAAACTACATCTCTTTTGAGTATAGATTTTTTATATGTTTGTTGTCTATGCCTGATCTACACATTCATGGTTTTGAAAACAAATTAGATAAATAAAATTTTTTTATTCTAAAAAAATTTTAAAAATCAAAAAATCAGACCAAATGAACATGGATTAGTCTGATTTTTTATATATGATATAAGTTGATTTGATCTACATTCTTCTATATTTTGGTATAATTTGGCCAAATAATTATATATTTTATTTTTTTAATAATTTTATAAAAAAATTCAAAAAATAGACCAAATGAACGGTCTGATTTATATATATATATATATGGTATAACTAGACATGATATACTTTTTGCTATATTTTGGCATAATTTGGCCAAATAAATTATTTTTTTCATTTTTTTATTCCAAAAAATTAAGAATTTTTTTTACAAAATCAGACCAAATGGACATGGATTGGTCTTAATTTTTTATATATGGAATACCTAGACATGATCTACTTTCTTCTATATTTTGTTATAGTTCGGCCAAAAAAAATATTTATTAATTTTTGTAAATAATTAAAAAAAATCAGACCAAATAAGCATGGATTCATCTGATTTTTATATATAGTATTATTACCCATACTCTACATTCTAATATATTTTGGTTTATTTCAGCAAAAAAGATATTTATTTATTATTTAAATAATTAAAATTTAAAAAAAATACTGATTTTTTTTAGGAAATATAATAAATATGTTTGAACACATTGAAACAAATTGTATATGTTTTTCTATATGTTATTTTGTATTTTGTATTTTTTAAATTTTTTAATACAAAATTTTAAAATTTTGGTTTTTTGATAAAGTTTTAATTTAAATGCAACTCCATTGTTTTAGGATTCTTATGCCTCCAAGAAAGTGTAACTACTATGGATTATCCATATGGAACAAAGTTGAACTACTATGGGATGGAAATACGATACAAGGGGATAACTAGATTGAAGCAACATTTATCTCATGTGAGCCTTAATGTGATCGGTTGCAAGGCTTGTCCTTCAGAAGTTAGGCACACAATAAAGGAAAATCTTCAAGTTAGACAACGAATTATAACATGGATCAAGCTCGACGACATTGTAATGTAATTGTGTAATAGTGCGTAATGATTCCTAAATTTGAGCCACCCCGAAGGTCTATGTGGTATTGAAGTGAGGTTGGGGCATGGAATGGAACTTGAGACTTAGACTGCATATTACTTTTCTTGTTTCTCGCATTACATTGTACTTTTTCTCTTGTACTTTTATACGCTTGTTTATAGTTGTAATACGACTATTGGCCCAAATGTGTTCTTTTATATATGAAATCATTGTTGGGTTATGAATTTGTGTCATAGATGTTTATCCATCATTTCTTAACTCATCTATGGCTCTAGTGTGTATTGTTTTTACCAATCTCCAATGGTGTTTTCATATTTTTCATAGGCGACAACGTATGTCATGAGGTTATCGGTTTCCACAACCATCATAAATAGTTGTTTTGTATTTATAATAGTTCCTAAAGGTGTATTATTATACCATGAAATTTCATCAAAAAATTCCAACATTTCCCTAAAGTTTCCATCGTTTTCATAATTTTCCATGGTTTCCGACACGTATCTAGCGAAACCTTGATATGTTTCCGTTTCCAGGGGGACCGAAACCTAGACTGAAACCAAAACTTTAAACCTTGAAATGGGGGGAGGAATTGGTCCAAATATGACCTAGAATTGAAGAATGATTTTCTTCAATAGAACCCCTAAGAGGAAGTGTACAGGTTGGTACCTACAGAATTTCAAATGTTGGGCAGAAAAAATTATAGAACGAAAACAATTTTGGATCTCAACAGTCTCTCACGAGGCTTAGGTCAAAAGATTTTAGGATGCAATACTTGAATGTAACCTAATGAAAAGATGTCAGATCATCCAGTGCTCCAAAAAAAATAAAAAAATAAAAATAAAAGGAGCAGAAAGAAAGAAAAAATATGACTGATATATACTCATAAGCAACGAAAGCAAACCCATCATAGAGCCAAAAAACGCAACAGAATAAGATTTGGATATTGATAATATATATATATATATAGATAGATATATATTGATAAATGAAATTTCATTAAAGAAAAGGGATGAGGGATCCCCAAAGACAACAACAAGAACAGCAAACACTAATTACAAGAGAAATAAGGTGGCCCAATCCCTCTTGACGTTAACCACCAAGAAAGCACCCGCATGGTTATATGCTGAAATCAATCTAAAAGGGGTACATTTTCCAGAGAATATCTAACATAATTACATTCTTTTAGAACCTTCGAAGTCAAAAATTCACAGATTTAATTATACAGATTCAGAATTTTGAGGATATCCTATCATTCTAACTGCTATCCCTGAACCAAGCATATGAAAGAATCTCACTACAACTGTCTGTGTGTGTGAGAGAGAGAGATTGGTGTGAATCCATGAAGCCATGAAATCATAGCCATCTAAAATTTTGGTGCTTATTTAATAGGGTAACAATTGAATCTACTTAACAATCTTTAACCCAATCAACTATAATGTCTGTTCGATAAATTCTAGTCAAAGGTTCCATTTAGATTTCTACGTCTTTAAGTGTTTGCTCACAGACGGGGTACATTTAACAATGAGAAAAAAAAAAAAAAAAATCAACCACTTCAGTTATTTCCATTATACCAAGCAATCAACTACAACTTCTGAAAGAATCAACCCATAGGTTCTACATTAGTTTCTACGTCCAACGGATATACCAACTGAATGCATTTTCTGGACATTATAAACTAACCAGTGTTCAGTGCATTACAAGCCAACCAAATACCAAATCTTTCTTATAGATTCAATGCATGGGTACATATCATCATATGTGAAAACATCAACTACCATGCGTGTCAAAAAATATTTCTTTAGTACATCAAAAACATCCTTCTCAGCTAATTTAAAGTCCATAATATTCTCCTAGATTAATTTTGAAACATACTGAAGTCATATAAGAGTTGAAACTTAATAAACACAAAGAAAGAAAAACTTACACCACGGTATTAACCTCGAGTCATTCACTCACAGCATGGTATATATCTCATTCTAAGAAATACAGAAGAAAAAAAAAAAAAAAGAAGAAGAAGAAGACACAGATTTTAACTTAACGTGACACATGTATGCTGCCAATTATAGAAATAGATATCACAAGATTCTATGATGTTTCATAAAAGGCAATTATCATCCATCGCATAAAAAAGTACACTTGGAAGGGAAAAACTAACTTGCTAGCAACTTTGGCAGCTCCTGCTCCACCATGCCCATCACAGATCCCAAACAGTCCAAACTGCAGTATAAGCATTTTTAAAGGATTGGGTCATTGAAGAAAATGAATAGGATCTCAAAATAAAATTTAGTAACATTAAGACCTGTTCAACTCCTGGAAGAGGCCATTGGTAGTAGCACACATCTTCCATAGGAAGCTTTTTCCCTCCACGACGCAAAGCCATGGGATCAGAGGCCATACCAACTCCAAAGGGGATTTGGTCTTCAGCATGGTAAGTAATTTGAACCTGATAAAGTGAAAGAATGAGCATATAACAGATAAAAATAAGAGAATGAGTGGCAATTGCAGAAAAATCTAGACATCAACAACCTAAAGACAATGCATGTTAATGGGGCTGCCTTATCCCCTCTTACTGTTTTCCTTTTTCATTTCTTTTGAAGCAATAAATATGTTTTTTCTGATTAAAAAAAAAAAGGATGTTGATGAGTTCAGTTGCATCTAAGATTTGTAGCAAGACGAGAACAGAAAACTGATTTTAATCAAACAGATATCTTAGTCTACTTCTCACAGTACATCAAATTCCTGATCTTCAAAGAACACCTTATCTATTTAGAAAGCAGACTAAATAGATGAATACATTAATGATATATTTTCTGATAAATAATGCAATAGCATGGCTGACTCTTTTCCATCTGCAAGATGTAAGCGGGGTAATAAAATAAAACCAAAAAGTTTTAAACATGGTTGGATAAGAGGTACCTGATGTAGGATATGGTTGCAACCAAGATTCCTACACTTAATCAATTAAAGAATGCTAAAAAGAACGATTCTTGAAAGTTAAGGAATGCTGAAATCTAAGAATTTTCAAGAAAATGAATCTTTAAGAAATATATGCAAGAATCTTAAACCAATTCAAGGAAAGATCAAAGAGGCAAAGAGGAGTAACTATTTTTCTTTTTTACGGATTGAAGAAAGAATCAAAGAAATTGGAAAAGATTCAAAATTGAGTTTTCAATTTAAAACCCTAGAAAATAGGGGACATGGTGGGACATGCAGCCGTCCCTCCCAGTTCAATGTATATTTTATATTTTTGAAGAAAAAGAAAAAAAGTTAGAAGTGTACGGTCAAGGCGGTTGGGTTTAGGGGTCAAGAACGAGTAAACCTCAAATAAACCCTAGATTTTAGGGTGGGAAATTGTGGTTTTTGATGTGAATAGGTATCTTAAGGTATGAGATGAATAAACCTAGAGGGAATTAGGTTTCTATGAAGAGATGAGAGAGTAATTAGGGAAAAGGTGTTTGCTGGAAAATTTTCCAGAACACAAAAAACTGTATAAGAAAGATGAAGAACAAGTTGACC
>JAOXJP010133214.1:0-13544 GCA_025762735.1 Platanus orientalis | reverse complement strand
CACCAAATGATCTCTCTTGGTACTCTATCATATGCCTTTTCTAGGTCAATAAAGACCATGTGAAGATCTTTCTTCTTCTCTCTATACTTTTTCATCAATTGTTGAAGTAAGAAAATACCTTCATTTGTTGATCCTTTTAGGCATAAATCTAAACTAGTTGTCAAATACTCAAGTTTAACGTCTTAGTTGATGCTTAATCACTCTCTCGCATAATTTCATTGTATGACTCGTAAGCTTGATCCCCCGATAATTGGTGCAATCTTGAAACCCCCATGTTCTTGTAGATAGAAACCACAATACTTTTTCCTCCACTCATCCGGCATTTTTTAAGTTCTAATGATCTTGTTAAAAAGCTTAGTTAACCATGATAAGCTACTGTCTTCCATACATTTCCAAACCTCAATTAGGATACCATTTGGTCTTAATGCTTTTCCTATCTTCATCCTCCTCAAAGTCTCTTTAACTTCCAACACTCTAGTCCTACGTAGATATCTATGATCTCTAATTTCCTCTGCTTTGTTGACTCTTAAACCAATTCCTTACATGATCCTCATTTAATAATATTTGAAAATAGCTTCTCTACCTTTCTTTAATCTCTTCATTTTTTACTAAGACTCTTTGATCCTCACTTTTTATGTATCTAATATAGTCTAGGTCTTTACATTTCCTGCCCCTTATTCTTGCAAGGTTATATACTTCCATCTCACCATTCTAGTACTTAACTTAAGGTAAAGGTCATCACATGTCTTAAATTTAGCATTGCTTACAACTTTTTGCTTTCTTAGCTTCTTTTTTAGCATTTTTATATCTTTTAAAGTTTTCCATAAATCATTATAATAAGATCTTTTAGCTCTAATGGTTCTTTGGATTTTGTCATTCCACCACCAAATATCTTTGGATGGTTATACTTTCCCTATAAATTCTTAAAGAACCTCTTTTGTTACTCATTTAATACAACCAACCATTTCAACATTTATATCATCTTCCAAATTCCCTTTCCCTCGTTTTTCAATTTATCTCTAAATTTCACTAATTTTTCCTTTTTAAGGTTTCACCATTTAATTCTTGTGAAATTAATTTTTCGTTTATTTCTTTTCCTTCTAAAAAAAAAGAATTTGTTAATTTCCTAACGTTAATTATGTCATAGAATATGAGATGAATCTGATGTGGATACCAACTTACTATCTCAGTGATATGTTTATGTTCTCAAGTGTGCTACTCAACTTGATCATGCTGACATTATTTTTTAGACTCAAAGATGTCAGAGAGTTATCCAAAAAACAAATAAAATGATGTCAAGGTGTCAAAAAGGGCAAAAACTTCTACTTAGAGTTGAGTTTGACATCGGTGCCCATGTAACAAAGGTTTTGCAATTGTAGATGCTCCCTACTTTCTTCAATATTATGAATGCTGCTTCAGGTTCTAAAAAAACCAAACTGTTTGCCCTATTATTTGTACCCTCATTGCAAGCCTTGGTTATATTTCGTGATTTGCGTCCTTTGATGAGCTCATGTCACACTACAGAGAAAGTGATGCAGCATGCATATAGGATACTGAGTGTGTGCTCAGGAGATATGAATAAAATTGATAAAGTAATAAAAAAAATAAACAAGATTCCTACTCACAAGTTCACATGCTAATTCAGACAATTCTTTAAATTAAGTTCATATGCAATCAAGGAGTTAGGGATTACAAAATAACTAAACAATCAAAGACTTAATTGTGATGTTTCTTTTATTGAGTTATTTTTGGGAAGGAGGAAAAAAATTAGGTTTAAACTTAGGCCAAAATATTATAACTGAGAATTTTCCAAAGTGCCTAACTTAGGCTAAAATTAAAGGAAGCAGCCTGGATTACCCTAGAGAAAGTATGAATAAATAAAAATGAATCCAAGGGCGTTTTTCGTCAATCATAATATTTTAGGGAAAGTAGTTTAGATCAAGAAAAGGGAAACCCAGGTTCAGGCCTTATGCCAAAAGTCCATAAAATTCTGGGATTCGAAAAGAGAACCAAAGCTAGAGAAACCGTACCTGAATTCGATGTAGAATACCTCTTTGATGATGCTGGTATTGATGATGAAGGATTTCCAGGCTTAGGAATCAATTTTGGGAATTTCTCAAAATTTCAAAATTTTCTCTTTCCTCCCAACTAATGCCGCCAACCCCCAAATAAAATGAATTTTATTATTATTATTTTTTCTGAAGTGGGGCTTATTCACTAGGGTTGCCCAAGGGTTGTGAACACTCTGGGAGAGTCTCACGTGCAAGGCCCTTTTTATGAGAGAACTGAAGTAGTTCTTGTGAAACTCTTCAAAACCAGTAGTTGATGCCTGTCAGATCTTCTAATGGCCACTATGTGAATTTTGGGGAACTTTCGGTTTGGGATCAACACTCCTAGGATCGTCCAAGGGTCTTTAATACCCTAGAGAAGACCATTTTTGCAAAGCCTTCAGCATAAGAAGATGATAGGCCAGTTCGTGAAATCACTCTTGAGGCTGTTTTCAAGCTTGACAATGGTATCCCAGCATGGAAACTTGGTTGAAGTGAAAGCTTAGGAGATGTGCTTTTGCAATGTGGATCATCTAAAGGTGCTGGTCACTTTGGAGGAGCAGCTTGATCAATGCACTTGGTGTTTGGAGTTGGGAGACAATCTCGCACAATCAGTCGAGACTTCTGTTTAACGCCTGGACCTTCAAACCAGCCTCTGTATCTGCCTCACAACTGCAAGTAGCAGTTGGGTGATATTTCGGAAAGTGTCGCCCCACACTTGGAGAGGCCTAGGGAGCTTTGATTCGAACAAAAAACTAGTTGTTGCGATTGTGGATTGATTCTCGTTCAAACTTTCCTGCTTCAGCACTATGAAATTCTGAAGAAAACAATAGAAAAAGATGAATAAGAAGAAGAGAGAGAAGATCCTTTAACCTAAGGGAAGGGAGTGATCTCCACCACTAGTGTTAAACTAGGTGGTAGCCTAGACCCATTCCAGGGTTTTAAGGATCCTCAACCTGCTCAACAAGAGGAAGACCAAAACGTGAACTTTTTTTCAAAATTTATTTATAAATTCTCTGGCTGGTCGTGAGCTCTATAAATAGAGTCCCACGGCCAGGTTGCTTTTACAAATTAGAAACTGGCCAATAACAGCCCTCTCTCTTATTCTCTCAAGACAAAATAACTCTAAACTACGAAAAAAAACAAAAAATACCCCTAAGACATACCTAAGGACTAAAATACCCTCACCAACATGTGACATAAATAAAAAGAGCAATACGAATGGAACCAAAGCATGACCGTATCCCTCCTGCGCCTCCTCTGGTAGACCTGGAACTCGCACCCGGACTTGATGTCCTCATTAGAAACTTAAAAGAATTTTATAACCAATTGGCTGGTTCTGCATCTGTTTTCCTGTGGTCTTGTCCTATATATACACATCATTGGCTGGTGGGTTTGCTATGCATGTTTGACAGCTGTATAGAACAGGTTGTTTAGATGTGTGGATGTCATAAACCAATTATTCCTCTACTGTAATCTAATGCATATATATATATATATATATATATATATATATATATATATATATATATATATATATATATATATATATGGGTAAAGTAGGTGAAGACGGGTTTTGAACCCAGGTCTGTGGTACCACACCCACAGACTTTACAACCTTTGCAAGCTGGCATCTTCATATATGATACCTTTTCTGATTTTTGATAACTCTTTAGGTTTATTGTAGTTCTGCTCTTTCAATTTAAACTAATATTTTAATTTGCATTCTCATCTTCTTAGAGTTTCTGTGTCGATGCAGGAAATTTCAGTTGGAAGAAAACATTAGTTTTTCAAAAGAGCTAGGTATGTCTCCTACTTCTGTAGTTGGTGTTTGGCCTTGTGATATAAGCCTTTTAAGCTTAAAATTTCTTCTGAAGAATTTTACTGTACACATTTTCTTGGTAAAACTCTTAAGGCTGGCTCTGATTCCAGATGGTCAGTAATTGCAGATTTGCGAAAACATGGTGCGGCCAAAAAGGATGAGGTAGAAAGTAACTATGATGTCTCTGTGAAACCCATTAACAAGAAGAAGAGAAAGAAAAATAATGGGGGTGATGCCAACACACTACATGAACAACCTGTAGTTGCCAACGGATTTGCTAAAGGTGTCAACGATTCTGAAGAGAAGGTAGAAGATGAAGTAGTTGAGTTACATGTGAATTCTAAAGAGAAAAAAAAGAAAAACAAACTGATTTCTGATTTTCAGGGAAAGAATACTCAACAAGCTGGCTTAGAAATATCGAAAGAGCCTGTTGATGATACCGTTCCTGAATTAATGTTGGATGGATTGGGTAAAAGGCCTAAGGTCAAAAAGAAAAATAAAAGCAAGCATATCTCGGGATCTCTTTCCGAGAATATTGAATGGAGCCAATCAGAGACATTGCTGGAGGTAAGTAAAGAGAAATCCAAAGATTTGGCATCTTCAGAAGGAAAATGTAAAACTGATTTTGCTGGGTTGGATGGGGGAAATGTGCAATGCAAGGATAAAAAGAAAAAGAAAAGCAAGCCAATTTCTGGTTCTTTTGATGTGAGTATTGAACCGGGTGACTTGGAGGATGTGCAGGAGGCAAGTAAAAGGAAAACTAAGGATTTGGAGTGTTCAAGGGGTGAAAATAAAAGTTGTTCTCAAGTAGCTAAATTGGATACAGAGGATACCTCTTGCTTGGTTCCATTGGGTGAGGAAAACATTAAAGCTAAAGATAAGAAAAGGGAAAAAGACAGATTGCTTTCTGAAAGTTTCTGTGATGAAGATGCACAAGAGTTTGATAAAGGAGATCAGAAAAAACTTGATTCCACAAAGGAAGCTTTTCCACTTTCGGAAGAGAATGAAGTTAACATAGAGAAAAAGAGTTCCAAGAAAAGAAAAAGTTTGGCTACAGAAGAAAGTGAATCTCAAGCTGATGGAAAAACGGAGAGTAAAGAGTTTAAACAAAGAAAGATTGAAGGTTCAGTTGAGGTATGAACTTATATTTCCCTGTATGGTTTTACATTTTCAAAGTCTTTGGTTACATTTTGATATACATGGAAGAAGTTGTCCTACTGGTGCCAAACATATTACACACATGCAAGATTATTGGGACCTTTCATATGATGTATCCAATGCAGGATTCGACCATAATTAACCTGGTGGGAGGATTTAACCATTCCATCTTTCAAATACTTTTTTGATAGTGAAAATGTTTTCAGTGACCAGAAAAATGGCTGTACATTGAGTTCTTTGGTTCTTCCAATCATGTCATTTTCTTTCTCTCTCTCTCTCTCTCTCTCTCTCTCTCTCTCTCTATTCCAAGAAGATATCCTAGAACAACCTCATTGAGTGGCTGTCCTGGATGTATGATCAGTCCTTTCCCAGTTTTTTTATTCATAGTCAAAAGAGAAAACACAAAACATTGGTACTCAAGCACAAAATTCTGGACCATGCATGTAGACAGTTGGTCAGGAGTCTCAGGACCCACTACTGAATTGGGCCTTGCCTTGGAAATTTTCCAATACCAGAAATCAGGAGGACCAGTTGATTTTTGACCACCTGATTTATATATTTTTCTGGATTGTTTATGGGTATTTTTTGACTGTCTGATGGAACCGAATAAAAAGCAAGTGGTTGAAATTATCCAATTCTATTGATTATTGATTTTTTATCCCTTATATGTTATATTGCTTTGGGTAGTACTCACTAAATGTTTTTATTTTTATTTTTAATTTTTATAATAAATACCGGCTAAATGTTATGTCCCACTATCTGATTTCTCAGATTATGAATATCCCCTTCCAAATACATCATATATTGTATGCGTACAGGTCATCCATGACAAACATCCATAAACACCACCATTAAAATCTTCTTGTATTGTTCTACATGTCCTGTATTTTTGGGGTGTTTGTGTGTGGTATGTATTATGAAATCCTTTTTTGAAGTTCCTTGAATCTCATGGTTCCCTTCCGTAAGTGTTACTTCATTGCTACCATACCACACATCTATTGTTGAGTTTCTGACTTGCTCTAAAGGATCTAAAGTCAAGACCTCTTTCTTTGGATCACAAACTGATTAACACTGGAGCTGGTAATACAGTGTACCAAGCTTTGGTGCAGTGCTTCTACACCATGTCTTCTCTCCACCCTTGCATCCTAAAAGAGGAAGAGTTGGGCCCATTTTAGCATGATAAAGGCTGGCATCAGCAACCCAAGTTAAAAAGGATAATTGAGTTGTACTCGAATTTAAATATTTTTATAATAATCAACGAGTATTATAAATAATAGAAAATTGTTATCCATCATTTAAATGTGTGGTTGCACTCGTAGGCTTAACGTCCTGTGATAAGTCATGCTTTATTTTTATTTGTTTTTGCTGTTTCCATATTTAGTTGTTTTCAATCACTTCTTTTGAATGATTAGGCACAAGTAGACAACATTATTGTAACATCAAACGATGAGGCTGAGGTGAGATGATTCAAGGAATGCTTGGCAAAAGAGTTTGAAATTAAGGATCCAGGGTAGTTAGAATATTTTATTGGAATTGAGGTAACTAGCTCCAAGAAAGGGATCTAAATTTCTCAGCGGAAGTATGTTCTTGATCTTCTACTAGAAACTAGCTTTACTGGGTGTGAACCATGGACTGAAGGAATATAAGAGTGGTCATCTTCTTGATGTCGGGAGATATTAGAGATTAGTGGCCTGTCTCATATACTTATCGCCCGCTTGACCATGCATTGCCTATGCGGTCAATGTTGTCAGTCAATTTTGCATGCTCATGCTGGATCTCATTTAGAGGTTGTGCACAAAATTCTCATATACCTAAAGGGATGCCTGGGGAAAGGCCCCTTGTATGCTAGGAGAGATCATTTCTGTATGAAGGTCTATACAAATGCTAATTAGGTTGGTTCCATTTTAGATTGACGATCTATTTTTGGTTATTGCACTTTTTTGGGAGGGGGTGGTCACATGGAGGATTTAGGAGTAATCAGTTGTGGTGAGGTCAAGTGTAGAGGTAGAATTCTAGTTTATGGCACATAGGGTTTGAGAGTTTTGCCGAACTAAACTTGGATTCACAGTTCAAGGATCAATGGAGCCTATATTGTGAAAATAAGGCGGTGTTGAGAATTACACACAACCCAGTTTTGCAAGATTAAACCAAACACGTGGAAGTAGACCATCACTTCATCAAAGATCATTTGAAGTCTGGAAGCATTTGCAAGCCATTTGTGAAGATTGAGGATCAAGTGGGAGATTGAGATTTCTTCTATTTTTAAAGGAAATGTGATCCCGAACAAATAATTTTTTTTCTTTCTTTCTTTTTGCTTTTTTCTTTTGCATTTGGCTCTTATTTTTTCTAAAAAGTTTCCTTCATAATTCATTAAAACAAAAAAGAAAAAGATTGAGGACCGGTTTGCAGACATCTTCAGTAAAGGGCTACACAATGTGCAATTTTTTTTTTTTGTTGTTGGCAAACTAGGAATGTGGGATCTTGATGCAGAATGGCCTAGGGCCTCATATGTTCTGTGGGTTATGGGCCCAAAGAGGAATCTAAACAAGGTCCAGATAGGCTGGAAGTAACCCTCAAAATATGGACTAAACAGATCAAAGAAACATAAAACTCAGAATTTCTAGTGGCTGAACAAAAGTAGGTCACCATAGAAAATAGGATTAGGCTTGTCAATTTAAGGTGAACCTCTGCAGAATTATATGGTTACAAATGAAGATTTAACCCCCCAATTTTGAGCACAAACGGATTAGCAAAAGTATATAAATAAAACAAGCACTCTTGTCTCAAAATATAGAGTGGAGTAGAATATAGAAAACTCAATTAATTAGAGTCTAGAAATTAGCAAGACAAGAAAAAGAACTTTGAACTTCAAGGGAGACTTATCTTGTAGCCATATGGATGATTTACAATGCCATAGAATTGTCAGATGCTTGCTTTATGGATGAAGAAGTCTAAGAAGTAGAAGAGATAAAGAAGAAGACGGTGATATAGGGAGGCATAGCCTCAACCTAGAAGGCGATAGCGAGGCTCAATCTCAACCAAGAAGAAGATATGCGAAGCCCAACCTCAACTAGTCACACACCACAAGGGAGAAATTTCAATTTGATCAACTCTATTCGATTCATTAGGGAATGACCCATTTTATCAAAATATTACAGTTAACATGCCAAAATAGAAACAAATATTCTTTAGTTGTTAAGCTAATAAATCCCGAAAACAACTTGACCTAACTACGGACAAATTAGTAATAACCCCTTTTATTTGCTAAACCCTAAAGTACCAAACACTATCCCAGTCACTTAATGGTACTCTTCAGTAATTTGGTCATAACTCTCCCAATCACCCCGGATTTGCACAATCTTGGTCTTATTTTAAAGGTCACTGAATAATCCTTCTAAAGACACCAAAATCTTTCCAAAAGGGCAAGTATTGACCTTGGCAAATTTGGGTCAAAAGAAATTTACAAGATTACAACTAAAAATAAATAAAAACCTAAAAACATAACTCCAAGTGGACCCTAGTTGATCATCCATAATCATCCAGTTTCTTCTTGATGCTCCCACATTAGATCTCTCTACCCCAACTTGTGGGGAAGTGTAGTAGAGTATATGTATATGAGAATGGGGCAGTATTTTAATTCTTCTACATGTATATTTAATGTATTTGGTAAGGCCTAGGTATATTAATACTATACCATGTAGTAGATGTACTTGATACATATTCTAATAAGAGAAATGGGAGTAAGATATCCCATATGTTTTCTCCTCAAATTTCTTCTCTTTCTTCTTCCTCTCCACAAAACCCCCAAGGTTCACTGACTCAGATTTTTGAGTCGAATCGGATAGCTTTGGAGTCGACTTGACTTGGGAGTCACTAAAGTCAACTCAGGGAGTCATGACCCTTTTTTTGTACTTTTTTAAAATACAACAACAACAACAACAAACAGCTTATCCCAACTATTTAGGGTCGGCTACACGAATCCTGTTCCACACTTCCACCATTCCGCTCTATTTGAGGCCATATTTATCGCTAAATTACAAGCTGCTGTTAAATTACTTTTTTAAAATACAACAAATATTTTATGATATTAAATAAAAAGTGTTACTTAGTAACAATCTATTGAAAAATAGAGTACAACCTTTGAACACAAATAGAAGAACAAAATCCAATCCAATCTCTTAGGCTTAGGCATATATGATTAAAAGCTAAGCTAAAAAGGGACTGTTTAAAGTTGAATCTTCTTTTTTTTTTTTTTAATCTTCTTTACAGCTTTAGTCTTCATTCTTCCAAGTTCTTTACTTTTACTTTCTTCTAGGGATTTGGATGTCTTTGAGATAACTTGTTGGAGACTTTAGGAAAGAAACCCCGAGTTCAAGAATTAAGGATCCTTATTGTGTCACAACTTGGCTTAGGGTCCTTGTTTTTCAGGTTTATATATATATATTTTTTATTTTCATGTAAAAACAAAATTGTCAAGACTTGGCTGAGTCACATGAATCGGCCTGAGTTAAAGGAGTCAACTGATTTAGCAACTTGACATGGCTGAGTCAGATATACTTCGGAGTCAACAGTATGACTTGACTTGCTAGGCTTTGGAGTTGGGTCAACTTGGTTGAGTCAAGCAGTTAATTTGGCAAACTACGCTTATTCCAACCCTCCTTTCTCACACAGATCCACTCCAACTAATGGTTGGTCAATGCTTACTAAAAGATGAGGTTCTTCAGAGTTATCATTTGTTAATACTGATTAGACTCTTGCTAGATGATCCAAAGTGCATAAATACAGATCCAAGCTATTTTTATCTCCAAGTTTGCTCATTTAAAGGAGAAGACAGAAATTTTGAATAATTTACTTGCTTTTGTTGTTAAACAGTCAAAGGTTCCTTGCTAAGATTCATTTTTTGGTGGGTACTGTTCTTGCAGCCAAAGACAGTGAATGCATTTCGAAGGGTGAAAATTGAAGAAGTGAAATTCGTTGATGACAGGCTTCAAGATAATTCTTATTGGGCAAAGGTGTGTATGTTTGTATAAACATGCTTTGTGTGTACTTATTTCAATGTTTTTTTTTTCTTTTTTTTTTTTTTCTTGTATTTATGATTCAGTTTCTTTCAATGGTTTTATTCTGCAGGATGGTGCAGAAATTGGCTATGGAGCAAAAGCGCAAGAAGTTCTAGGGCAGGTTAAAGGAAGGTATGCTTTACTATTTTGCAAATATCCTCAGCAGGTTAGGTATTGATGACTTATTTCTTCACTGATTTCAATAAATTATATGTTGCCCTACCCCATCTCTCACATTCTCCCACATATCTTTTAGTCTTTTTTGCTTTGTTTCCCGGGTGTGGTACAATCCAAGATCGGTAGGAATGGGTATAGGCTCATCGTTTGTACTATAGGCCCGGGTCATACCATGGATGCCTACATCCCCTTGGTGCTGGCATTTCCAATGTCAATGCTGTGGGAGCTACCACCACTACTACTTCCACTGTTCTCTCCCTCCTTATGTATAGAAGGCCCAAAATTTGGCCTAGAAGAGTGAATACGATGAAGCTGCTCTCTCATGCTGATATGCAATGCTTGCCTTCACTGCAAGCCTATGCTGGCGCCTCTATTGCTCCATCTCACAATCAAATGAGTATGCTATTTCATCATTATCATCATCAGAGTCGACATCCAATGCAGCCTTTCTTAGTGCAACATCCCTCTCAATCCCAGCCTTTTTCACTACCTTTTTCTCTTCCAAATGCTTGGTCATTGCATCCCTAGTGTTCTTGGGGACACATTCACATTTTTTGGTCATTTCTATATTGCCACTTGCTAGATGTTTCAGCCGTGATATTCCACCACCTGCATTTCCTTACCACAATATCTACACTGTCTTACATTGACCCCCCTCAATCTCAGTGGCATGCTACCCACCCAATGTCACTCACCTCCTCCTGCTCCTGGCACGAATGGTGAGTCATATTCGCAATCTTTTGAATCAAAAATAATTTTTTTGAATACAAACATACTTTGATTATAACTTAAAAACATGCAAAATCCCATGAACAGCTCTACCATTTCTGCATTTTATAAACGGATTTATTTTTTATCAAATTTTTTAAATAAATCTTGTTGAAAATATGCTAAATTAAAAAAAATACAGCAAATCAAAATAGAATATAGTATTTTTCAATATGTTCTATCATGTTTGCAGTAATTTTCTGATTTTTTTTTCTATTTTTTTAATAAAAATATAAGTATCAACCCTAAAAATGCCTCTTTATGTGTTAAGTTTCAAACGAATCATGTGGCGTGTGTTGCGATACTCGTAATTTTTAAAACTAAAGGTGAGTTTTGAACCCTACCCCTGCAATACCAATATGCATCGTGTGATACGGCATGCATCACCTGATACGTCACCCAATACAGTTTGTATCGCCCGATACTTTAAACCATGGTGCATACGTACATATGCACCCACTTCCTACCATCGATTAGACAACCCTCACGAAGATCAAGCAACACACCAACCATGAAAAGAAGGGGAATTCTCCATCTCTACAAATCTTGACTCATTAATCTTCCTCCCCCACCTCTCAATGCAAAGGACCAATTCTTGATTGTTGGTCAAAACTCATCGCCCTTGTCCATTTGTTCTTGCTGATGATACAATGACTTATCTAATAGTATAAGTAAATATGGCTTTGCTTGACCCAAACGCTAGTAAAAGTATCTCCTTGTTCAGTCATAATTCTAAAACTATAGGTATTATAGAAAGTCTTAAAACTTGGTAATAGTGAATCTCATCCATTGATAGAATACCTTATGTGCACCATGGGAGATGGTGGATCTTAACATTTATGCATTTCATTTGTGAGATCTCATATTGCAAAAGTTAACTGTGCTTTATGATCATAATCTTATGATGTATCACATTCTTTTGAACTGTTGCAAATGGATCCATACAAACTAATAAAAAAATGATCCCATGCAAATTCTGGTCTCTGTAGACTGGATGTTTATTGTCATCCAATTAGAATGTTTTTTCCAGTGAAGATATCTTGTAGGCAATGGAGTCAAAGCGCCAGGAGCCTTAGTGCCTGAATTTGGTTCTAGGCTGCTGGTGGTTAGGGCCAATTGCCTGAGTACTTTTAACAAGATTTTAAAGAAGTACAATGAAATTAAATATTTTATTTAGTAGATGCTACATTAGAATGTTATGCAGGTGGGTTATAAAAGGTGAATTGAGGTTTCTGAAGGAAAACAATGCAATATTTAGGGCATACACTTGTCTTTGTTACTCTATGAAATTTAATTTAAGATTTTTTTATCTCTAAAGTTGGATGCATTCAATTTGCGTATTTGTTTTCCTTTAAATCTTTGAACTAAGAATGCATTTGTATATATATTTTTTTCATAGGGAAAACATCTAAAATCCCCAAACGAAAATAATCCATTCCAATAAACCCACTGTGTACTTGTTTATCCACTACACCTATGGTAGACTAAAACCTATCTTTAAGTGTGTAAAACTTTTCAGTTACTGGAGCATGCAAAATGACAGATACCTCTATAAATACCCTTGAATAGATTTTAAGGGTATTTTTTCCATTTCCTTAGTGGCGGAACGATGTAATGTAAGGTTTGTGATGCAGCACAGTGCTAGGGATACCAATTAGGTGAAGGAGAATAGACAAAAAATGATGCGGTAGAAAGAATTTAATTAAAGTAGTCCAAAATTGGATTCTTTGAACACTTCCAAGTACCCACAAATACATGAATTGAATGGGAGGATTAGAGAGAAGGATGTAGAAGAGTTCAGAATAGAATAGTGGACGAAGGAACCCATAAAATTTTTGGATAGAACCCCTAAATTACTAAAACACTATTGATTGTGTCAGAAAATTACCAAATTTTAAAGGTTAATTATGATGTACTTAAGGGTTTTATGTTCCAAACTTTGTTAAATTTGGACAAGTTTTGATTTGTCAAATCATGGATTTTCAGAAAACTTTAAGGTCTTTTAATGGTGGTTTTAACAAAACCAGTGTGAAATCTTTTCTAATAAACTAGCAAAGAAGGGACCTTTGGTGTCAGACCTAATGGATTTGGCATACCATTAGGACTACTTAAAAATAAAATCATGGTCCCTTGGCTATCACTTGAGGCTCCCTCTAGTGCGTGAGATAACTGCTTCTGAGAGAGCAATCCCATGGAGTGGATATGTACACAATAATTTGCGTTGTCTATTTGCAATGTGCCAAATTACCTATATGAATCTATCACATAGTTATAGAAAGAAATACTTTTGATTAAGACTATTTGTAAACAACTGAAAATTAAATAAAACATAAACTGCTGAAAACTGAAAATTGAAGAATCTTGACCATATATTGATTCCTGAATCAGATTTTAACAAGAAAAATTTACATGATTTTTATATGGAGAAATCTGAAATTCCCGAAATGAATCCTAGAGGGGGGGTGAATAGGATCTTTATAAAATATTTAAAAATTCTTTTAAATAAATTATTCT
>JAOXJP010133203.1:0-13545 GCA_025762735.1 Platanus orientalis | reverse complement strand
TAACATTAAATTCACCAAATACTTTCCATAAACTTATTCCTAAAACCCTAAAATTAAATGGACTAAAATAAAATGACTCTAAAATAAATTGGAAACAACCTTAAAAATCCCTAAAATTGTTGGAAACATTCCTAAAATCCCTAAAGTCTTTGGATTGAAATCTTCATGAATCTTGAATCTGGCTTTTTTGTGGGGTGGTACGTACAACAATCCCTTCTCATTGGCTGCATCACCTTGCACCAATTAGAGCTACCTCAAAGTACCCACCAATAAATTTATTTTTTATTCTATCATTTCTATTCTTACCACTCATCCATTTCAACATCCTCATCTCAACTACACTTTAGTCTATGCATGTGTTATTTCTTGGTTGATCAACATTAGGGTCCATAAAGCATGGCTGATCCTATAGTCATCTTATTAAATCTTTACTCCAATTTTAATGGCATGTGTTGATCACACAACACTCCAGAAGAACCTCTCCACTTCATCCACCCTGATTTTATTGATGATTGAACCAAGATAAAAAATAAAAAAAAATTGGTTGCTTCGGGGTATATCTTGGTCATCATTCTTGACTATCACTCGTTTAACTACTACTTTTTACAATAATTGCACTCCATAGTCTGTACATTATGTTTTAGTCCAGTTTATCTTAAAACCTTTTCACTTCTAAACCATCCCTTCATGGTTCTAAAATTGGCACTTTAGCAAAACCATCCCCATAATAATAGCAACAACAGCAGGGGCAGCAGCCATATTTTAACAATTTTGTGATAGTTCCATACTTTTGTGTGAGCAAACGGAATTAAATATTATAATATGTAAAAAAAATTAATAAAATATAATAAGGAAATGAAGAAGAAGCTGTAAACTATAAATGCAGGAATAATACTTGGTCATTAATGTTAAGATCACAATTTTTCACAAATTGAAACCACGATTTTCAAGAACAAACACTCAATTTTCCAACAGAAATAATGGCTAAATACTTTCTCTAGATGTGACTTATTGTCTAGAATCCAACCAAAAAGTTACAAAGAAAATACCATGTTGCAGTCCAGTTTGAAGTTTAATATTCACACTTAAAAAAAAAAAAATTACTATATTAATATACTTGGGGGGCAGCTTTGCCACAGGTCATGTGACAAAAGAAAATGGATGGACAAGAAGTTTTGCACGGCATCTTCTGTTGCAGCCTAAAAGGGTTCTATGTGTTTCCGACATTACCCAATCCTCATGTTGCGAGCTTCAGGCCAATAGTTTCGTGACCACATGGCCAACCAAGCCCTTTTGGGGGCATTTTTATCCAAAGAATTTGAAATGTCAACGGATGGTATCGGCATGATTTTAAAAATCAACATATTTCCTAGTATTTCCATGGGTAACAACACGTTTCCTTATCTTGCAATACACTTACATCATTTTGAACAAACATTATTTAGTTGTATAAATACAACATTTCCATCAACTTGAATGTAATGTTGATCAAACAATGGGATTTCGATACCCAAGCATGTGATGGTTCATTCTCCTCTTTTTTCATCTTTGAGCCCCTTTTTTTATGTTTTGTGTTAGAAAATGACCACTTTATTACAATTGATTTTTTTATTTAGAATATTTTAATTATACATATATTATAACATATTAACCATGGCCCTATGTCTCATTATTTAGATTATAGCATCTTCATTTTTAAAATCTTTGCAAACTACCATTAACCCTCATATTAAATAGAAAAGCAATTTCTAATACCTATAATCATTTTTTTTTATTAACTCATCCCTCACTTTATATGGTATTTATAGTGATGTAATAATTTAAAAATGTGAATTTATGCTTCTTTTATTATTTATTGAAATACCTGAGAATATTTCCAAAGATGCCACAATTTTCAAATGTTTCTACAAGTCCTAAAATATTTTGACACAATGTGTTCAGCATCCCTAATATGTTTCTTATTTTTAAGTGACCAACATTTCCATCAATACCGAACCTTGGGTGCTATTAAGGGGAACATTGCAATACATGGAAGCGTATAAGATTGACAAGGACTGGAACACTACACATATGACCAAACCAGAGAATTGCTAATCAGATGGATGGTCTGAACTGGCCATGCCATCCCTTGAAGAGCCTTTAGGGGAGGTAGTCTTGCAGTAAGAAGATATAGAGCAACAGGATAGAAAGAGTTTTTCTGTTGTATTTTCAAAAAATAATTTAAATCTAATTTCATATATCCCTCTGACTAGATGCTGCTTGATAAAATTGGCAAATAGGTGCATGATGTGTGTGAAGGGGAATCAGTGGATCATCTCTTTATACTGTCTGACGGTGAGATCAATTTAAAACTTCTTTCCTTCTCATCTAAACTTATCTTGTTCCTTCTTGAACAATTCAGAGATCTGATCTCTGGATGGTGGATTAGGGACTCAGAAGGTATCTTTAAAGTCATTTGGCTGTTTCTGCCTGGAGCTATTTGCTAGGGTTTGTGGAAAGAATCTAACAAAGAATTTTTGTAGATAAATCCTCATCACAACCTGGTGTCATTGCTAATATTTATAGGCTCCTGTTAGATCTCTACTGAGTTTAATAAGATAGTGTGGTCTACCATATATAGTGAGATTGTTTAGTCTGCCTTTCTGTTTTCTAGTTGGCTTTGTTCCATTTTCACCAGTCTGGTGAATTGTTTTTCTTGTGTTGCTATCTTTTTGTTTCTTGAAAAAATTTGCTTTCTCTCTCCAAAAAAGAAAAAAATAAGATAAAGATAAATTCAGAATCCAAAATCCAGTATTTGTCGAACTTAAAACATGTAAAGGAAAGCCCCAAACAAGAATCAGAATATTTTGAAAGATACCAAACAAAGTTATGTCTTTTCTTCTTCTTCTTCTTTCTTTTTTTTGGAATGATAGTAGATTCATTAAGAGAACCAGCACAAAGCAACAACTATTACCGGGGACGTGATAAGAAAGAGCATAAGCAAGAAACAAGATAAAGCAAGCCCACCAAACAGAAGCCATACAAAGTTATGTTTGTTGGTCAATTACTCTACAATGTTGTACTATATCTCCCTTCATGACCTGCAATTGGTGAACTTTGGTTATTGATTTATTGTACAGAGATTATTCAGTGTATTAGTAGTGAGTTGTCTAACGTTCAGCAAATTATTGAGTGTTTTGTTAGATCTTTTCGTACCAAAGCAATGAATCTGAGATTTGAAATTTCAAATTGTCCTACAATTAAATAGTTCATAGTTTGTTTCCTAGTAGTTCACAAAGTATTTATATATTTTTTATTCGCATTATCCTAGTTTTATGCTATGTTACTCAAGGTTCAAATTTTCAATTTTTCTGGAAATTTCACCCTGCGAAGTTATGGTTAAATCCACTGAAGTGTTCCAAAATAATCGAAAATCTGTGGGAAATATTAGAACATTGATAATCTTCAATGGATCTTTAGGGAATGTGAAAAACTTAAAAGTGACCATGATAGCACACTTAAGACTGGGAAACTACATACAATATCTATGAATAACAAGAAAGAAGAAATATAGGACTAGCATAGGTACTGCCAAGAAGATATGATTTATTATCACACAGAATTTTAGTTTTTTAACATGGAAAACACATAAGATAAAGCCACAACGACCAAAAATAAATTCTTGCATCATATTCTCTTTCCCTCAATGCCACATAGAATTCCGAGTTGGATCAAGTTCCATCCTTACTGTTTTGATGTGATGTTACTTGCTCGTGGGGTAATTTTTTTTCTTCTTGTTACCATTTTATGTGATTTTTTTATGCCATTATATATTTTATGTTCTGTTACTTGGTCAGTGTCTTCACTTGGAGTCCTTAGCTTGGAGTTGAGTCAACTCAAGTGCTCAACTTGTGTCCTTGTAGACTTCTTGTCAAAATTTGAGTTTCAAGCATGCTTTATAATGCCACAGATGGATTATACCCATATGAAGCACATCATGTTATTTGAGTTGTGTGACTTTTGAGCCATTATTGAGTGTTTTGTATGATCTTTTCCATAGTGAACGCAATGAAAATATCCGAAATGTCAATTACACTAAATGGTTTATTGTTCATTTGCTAGTAGTTCGTAGAGTATTATTTTTTCTTTTAGTTGGGATAGTTTTATACAATGTTGGTTAATATCTTCGCTGGGAGCCCTCAACTTAGGCGCGACTCCCTATCAGCATTCAAGTTTTCAAACATGTTTTAATGACGTAAAAGGATCATATTTTTCAAACATGTTTTAATGACATAAATTGATCATACCCATTACCCACGATTAAGATTTTGGGCCATGGATACAAGTGAATAACTGGTTCTTCACCACCACTTCATTTCTCATGATTTACGTGTTATTTCTAGTAACTACAGAAAGTCACAGTAATGGGACTATAAATTTAGCACCCAAATAAATTTTACTCCAATTTCATGCCAAATAATTCAGAATCATCCCTTCATTTAGGCTAAAAACTATTATAAAAAAAAAAAAAAAAAAAAAAGACCCACTCGGGAATTTCCATTCTAATCTTCATAGAAAAAATTAATAATAATAATAATAATAATAATAATAGAATCAAAACCAAAGAAAAGAAGCAAAGCCCATAAATTAGTATGTAATGCGAAGTTGATGACACTAATAAACTTACGGTTGCAGGAGACGGGCTTAGAAGGAGCAGAGGGGAAAGACCATAGGGTATTTCTGAACTCAGGAGAAGTGAAGAAGGTCTTGATGGGTTCGTTGGCAGGGCCAGAGTCGCCCAAACCGTGGAGCCAAAGAATAAAGCTTCGAGCCATGGGGTCTGATCCGTGAAGAGATGGGTTTGGCTGCAAGAAAAAGATGAGGAGAGAAGAGCTTGCGATGGTTATTGTGAGAAGAGCGATGGGTTTCATCAACAAGCACAGCTTCACCATTTGCCTTTAATGGCGTTTCCCAAGAGGAGTTGAAAACTGAAGGGTAGTAAGACTTAAAATCTCCCTTTCTTTTCCGAAATGCCAAAACCATCCTTACAGCACCCCCAAGGGGCAAGGACGGTCTTCTAAAGCTAAGACACCCTCGATACTCAGCTCAAGCACTTGAGCGTACTGCACGAATAAAAAATCACAGGAGATAAAAATTTGTTCATGCAATACGCTTCTAGCTGCTTGAGGTGATCAGGACACCTTGCTGTTGGTGTCCCAAAAAGGGCACCAACCTTGATTCACTGTGCTGTGATATCGCACTTAGCTCAATTTACTGGCAGTGCTCAGCATGTTAAGGTGGACTCGTTCTAGAGTTGTCTGGGACGGGCTATGCTTGTTATATTTCATAAATTTGATTTTTTCAAGTCCATGAGTTTCAATTCAATCTAAAATTTTTCATTGGTTGTTAATTTTGGGTCAATCCAAACTTGATTTGAAGACTAATTTATTAAATCAGGCTAAGTGTGGACTTGTGCTGGGTTCAGACTCAGAAATTTCTCTTTGGACCCCCCTCGTGACGCACGTGGACACACACATAAGAAAATAAAAATACTCCTTAACCCAAAAGCTTATGACCCTATGGTACCCATCAATGGGCATATCACATTATTATTATCGAGAGCGTAGCTGCATTTAAGTACCCATCATTTCTCTTTTGTATTTTGCATCAGATTCACAAAATTCAACTACTTAACAAAGATGAAAAGAAAATCAAAAAATGGAGACAAAAGATACTCAACGAAGATAAGAAAATAAAAGAGGAAACTAAAAACCCTAAACAACTGTCATCAGGAAGAAAAATAGTCAATATGTTTCATTCAAGGTTCAAAATATCGTTATCGCGACTCATATCGCAGACCCGAGATATGGGTATGTCTCACGTATTGCAGCTTATTGCGGAGATATGGAGTTCGAAACCGAGAGACGGGTGAGATACGAGTCAAATGAAGGAATTTTGATTTGAAACTTTAGGATTTTATAGAATAATCACTAATTCATATTTACAAATCATTAAACATAGGAAACAACCATCTATGATGGTTGAGAGAACCGTCATCTTTATGACATAAGTCGTTGGCGGTGGAATCTGTGGAAACATAATGTAAACCTTAGAATTTTTTAATGTAATCTTAGAAAATGTTATAATAAACATTATTAAATACTTATAAATCATTATACTTCATTACACACTTGGATATCAATAGTTGGAAATCGGTACCCTCATGACACTCGTATCGCGCATATGCATTAAACCTCATGTTTGATGTAAATTTTTGGTTTTTTTTTTTTTATATTAACTTTTTTATTAATTTTTTTATAAAAAATATGATTTTTTTAAATATAAAAAACATAATAGAATTAAGATAAAATCACTTTGTGTTAATATGTTTAAATATGCTTTCTGAATTTTTTCTTATTTTTTAGCATCTTTTGGAATTTTTAGTTTTTTAATTATTAAATAAATACAAAAAATATTTATTTTTTTAGAAATCTACCAAAATGACATATTTTGTGCACAATGGTATGTAGTATGCCATATAAAAAAATTAGACTAAACAAAGCTCATTTCATACAATTTTTTGAGTTTTCTTTAATTTTTTACTTTTTTTGAAAAAATAAATAAATAAATATTTTTTTCACGGATTTTGTTTTTCTATAAATGTGTAGATCTATCAAAAATGTATAGCATATACAAAATTTACAAGGATTATAGAAAAAATAAAGATTTTACCAAAGTTTTTGTTGAGATTTGGGGTTTCGGGTTCAATCCTTCGATCTGGCTCAAATCTCTCTTCTCAAACGAAATGGACTCAAGTGGAGTCTTAGATTTAGGCTATAAAAGCTAAATCTAGCAACAAATTGTAACAAAAAAAGGATTTTTGAAGGTTTTAAGGAGCTACGATATAAGGTGTTCCTCCGCTACGAGACATTAGACACGAGACACCTTATCTTGCATCTCACCTTATATGTCAAGAGAAAAAATGTCAAAATGACCCTGATTTTGCGAGATGGGTGTACGAGACGCGAGACATCTCGCGAGATCTTGTGCAAGGCCTGTTTTTTTGCTAAACATAATCCTTTCATCCCGCATGCTTGCAATGTTGATACGTCTCAAGATTTTGAACCATGTTCTATACACAACTAGGCCACATGATAGTCCCTCAAAGAGTTGCATTGCCTTAATGTTTGCACCATGCCCAAGGAAAAGCCTATTACCTCATTGCCAAGCCTTAACAATGGTTAAAATACTCTGCACGACAACGACTATTCACTTATGATGTTGCATAGGCACTTCTGAATCCAAACACTTTCTAAGTAAGCCAAACCTCAGCTAGGTACCTAAGCATATGCTTGGAATCTAACCATGCTACTTAATAAAATTTTCCACAAACATTATGAACTTTTCAGGAAATGAAGAAGAAACAAGAGAAGTAGAATGCTCATTAGGCACCTAGTTATCCTGTACTATATTAGTTTTGTGATTTTATAATTGGGATAGTGAGTCAAGTTAAGGATATTATTAGATGCCTCCTACTTTAGGTGACTCAAATTTTTCGTTTAGCTGCCAATGTTAATTATCTTGCATCTTACAAATCCTGCTTGGAGGTAATCAGGGTGGACCTAATGCTTGTGTTCAAAGATTTCCACGAGAAATGTTTCCTGGACAAGGGTAGTAACGCCACTCATATTGCCCTTATCATGAAGAAGGAGAGTGCGGGTCAGGTTTCTGAGTTTAGGCCAGTGAGTTTGGTGGGAAGCATTTATAAAATTATTTCAAAATGCCTGGCGTTGCGTCTCAAGGAAGTGCTTCCGGGTATTGTCTCAATGGAACATGGCGCTTTCCTCCAAGGGATATCCAGGGCTGATGGTGTGTTGTGCGAGAATGAATGTATTGATGTCCGGATTTGCAAAGGAAAACCTAGAGTGTTATGTAAATTGGATCTTGAGAAAGCCTATGATCACATCAATTGAGAGTTTCTTATGTATGTGATGCGGATGTGTGGTTTTGGTTTGAAATGAAAGGAGTGGATTTCGAGGTGTGTTAGTCTGGCCTCGTTCTTGGAACTATTAAATGGGGTTCCAAAGGAGCATTTTGGTTGTAGTAGAGGTATTCGTCAACAGGATCTGTTATCTCCTCTGTTATTCCTCATGGTGGCAGTCGTGTTGGGGAGCTTGCTTGAAAGGGCAGCAGTTGTGGGCATGTTTGAGGGGTTCTCTCCAAGGAATGAGGGACTAGTGGTGACCTATTTGTAATTTACAGACGACACCATATATATATATATTGGTAAATAACATGATTTCTATTAATAAGTTAGTGGAATCATACAATATCCAAATATGAATTTGTGTGGCCATTAATAGAAGATGAAACAACGGGAGGAGGGGGAAGAGCTTATGAGGCTCTATCTTGATAAAATTACAACATCTCCTCTTCTAAACTTCCCACAAACATTGAGTCTTTCTCGACTCCCCTCTTGGCCAATCTATCTGCCTTTTCATTCGCTTTTTGCGGAATCCATTTGAATGAGATATTTATTGTGGATGCTAGAAATGCAGTTTCTTTAATAATGTAAGATAGTCTCCACAGACCATATTTTTTGTAACAATTCTCGAAGGAAGATTAGGATGCTAAGATGTGTGGTACGTTGTTTTGAGGTGGTTTTTGGCCTTCATCTAAACCTAGGAAAAAACACCTTGATAGCTATTGGGGAGGTTCTTAACTTAGATCAGCTAGTAACCAACTTGGATTGCAAGCAAGGGAAGCTTCAATTTACCTATCTAGGGCTCCCCCTTAGGGCTACATATAAACAGAAGGAGGTATGGTTGCCTTTGGTGGACAGGATGAAGAAGCATCTTAATGGCTGGAAGGCGCAGTATCTTTTAAAAGGGGGTAGGCTTACCCTGATAAAGGCATTGCTAGCAAGTATTCCAATTCATTATTTATCTATTTTGGTAATGCCCAAGATGATATGCTCTTCTTTGAAAAAGATCCAAAGAGATTTTCTTTAGAGAAATGGGGAATATGGGAGCAAGGTTCAAAATGTCGGTGTCGGTGGAAATATCGGTCAAGCCAAAATAAGACATATATCGGAAATGTCGAAAATATCGAAAAAAAATATTGTAAAAATTGTAGAAACTTAAGAAGCATATTCTAATCTAATTACATATGCACAAGGAAACAAATAGATTCATTAGGAATGATAACTTATTTTAATACACTTGCATTTTAATATTATTTAAAAATACACATGTATACATAATAGTTGACAAAATTTTATAATCTAACCGTATAAGCATATAGGGAACATGTATATTCTCTTTTTTTTCTTATTTCTTATCTTCAACTTCTTCCTCCCTCTTTTTACTTTCTTTGAAATTTATCGTTTTTCATATAATTTTTTATCATAACAACACAATGTTAATATTAGGCAATAATACACTATGAAAGGGGAATATTTGCTCAACACACCGACATTGTACATCGTGTTGACCAAAAAATGAATTTTTATAATGTACTTAATGTTTCATGTTGGTATAGAAATATATTGTGTCGGTCCCTAGTAGACATGGACATAAGTTGGAAGATATTTAAGATATTTCGAGATATTTGATACCATGAGTATAATCACCCTACCTCGTTGGATGTGTCCTAGGTTGGAAATAAGCACCAACCTAAAGGCTCCAAAAGGATGGAACTAGTACTAAACAATTAAGGAATTGTTAATTACAGCAGCACCAACAACAAGCAAGTCCTACTTCTATGCCTACTTCTAGTTCATTACAACAGCATTGACAGAATCTTACCTTTGATTACAACTTGAACTCAGAAACTCTCCTATGCCTACTTCTAGTTCCCTTACAGAAATACTTCCTAAATACTAATATACTACAAATGACTAGAAACACTCTTAACAATTATCAAAGGACTCAAAGTTACAAATATCCTAAAACCACTATGACATAAAAAAATGTAATAATAATAAAAATAAAAATCTAAACATGACTCTAATTTGAAAACTAAATTAAGGACTGAAGTTATATTAGTTTAATCAAATTTAGAAACATTCAATAAACTCTTATAAAAATCTGTCATATGCTATGGTCTGGTTAACTTGCTCTAACCATGTTCATTGCACATAAACTTGTTGGGTAACTAATTCAATAAGCTTTCTCTCCAAAAAAAGAAACGAAAAAATAAAAAAAAAACAATGCCATGTTTTTGGCAGCCACCTGTAATGTAATCATTTCATTTTAAATTCCAAGGCATTTGTAGCCAATAGGTGATGGCTCAAAGTGAACGCATTCAGATTTATGCTGATTTGTCAACTAAAATTAGAAATGAAGTCATCTCAGGTTTTTTATAAAATTAACTCATTCAGATTTATACTGATTTGTCAACTAAAATTTGTTAACTCACTCATATTTTGGTGATGAATGAAAATGAAAATCAATCCATAATAAATCACTATGAATCTAAATGAGTTGATTTTCAACTATCACATTATGGCTTCAAATGCCTTGGGAATTTGAAATGAAATGATTTCATTACTGGGGGATGCCAAACACGGCCTAACTGAATAAGCTTTCAAACAGATCCACCATCAAAGCATTCAGGTGTATGCTGAGCCTAAAGTTAGGTTGTGGGTCCTCGGACTAATTTGTCTAATTGATGAGACTGGGAGATGCCCCTAGCATTTGCTGCCTCTGTTTAAAAGACAGAGAATCATGTGATCATTTGATGATTCATTGTGCTTCCCTAGTTCAGTTTAGCATTACTTCTTATCTCAAATGTCAACTCACTAGGTTATGCCAAGATGCTTATAAGATTTATTGTGGCAATGGAATGGCTTCTTCTTGGATCCAAGAGGTAAACATTTTTGGTTGGCAATACTACATGGCATCTATTGGGGCATTTGGAAGGAATGAAATAGAAGGATCTTTTAAAAAGCTTCAAAGACTGCTATCGAGGTGGCCAAATCCATAGCACTTGAGGTGGCCACTTGGGCCTCGGCTTCAAAGGAATTTGATACAGCATCTACACAATGGATGGAAAAACTGTACTGTATGTGGAGGCCCAAGCCCAAGTTCAAGACTCCTTAGAGTACTAGGCATGTGGGGTAACAAGTGTATGAGGGTGATTTTGTAATAAGCCAAGTGTGCCATGGGTAGTTTAGGAAATAATGCTATTTTAAAGCCAAGGGTATTTCAGTCTTTTAGTAGAGTCAACAATAGTCAAATAGGGGGTCCACATGGACTGGTTGACATGCCCAATCGTGTATTTCATTCTTTGGTAATTTTTGTCTTAACAATTGTTTATTAGGAAAATCCTTAGTAGTGGTGCAAAGTTGTTAATTTTCGAAACTTCCAACTATGAGGGTTTTAGTCTTCATAAATGATGGCCAATACATGTAATGGGTGGAATATTTTGAACAAAAAACTTGTTGCTGTTGAGTCCTATGAGTGGATTAGTCTTCCTTCCCATTGGTCTGGTTGAAACATTTATTCCCTTCCCCTTCTCTCTCTTCTTCCCTCCTGAACGAAGCCTATTTCTTGTTCTTCTTCTTCTGCTATCACCTATCTACTACTTCCATCATCTTAATCTTCCCTCTTTTTTGTTTCTCTCCATTCTCTTTTCTGATTGCAACTACTTGGACTGCTCCTACAGTTGAGCAAGAGAAGAAGAATCACATTGTTAGTGAAGAATCTATACAGCCAACTATCATACACGATTGGGCTGATTTTGGAGCTATTTCAAATAAATCATATTCCCTTCTTGAGCAAATGCTCCCTTCATTTCCTCTGTTTTATCTTTCAAATTTAGCCTCTTCCTACCTCTAAAACTCCATTAGATCTGTCTACACTTTTCTGGATCAGATTACCAATTTTTAACCAAGTTAACTCCTTACTTCACATATTTTTCTATGGCTATAAACAAGTTTAATCGCCCCTTACCTGAACCCTCTTTTCCCTTATTAACCTTAGGGGTTTTGATCCCCAATTGGTCTCTTATAAAATCCCTCAAACTCCCAATCAAAACCCTTTATTTTCTCTCTTTAATTAAAGAAATTCCTAATCTGATTTAGAGTTTGTGTGACTAAAGTATTAGCTGGACTGTTATTTGACTGATTTGGTAAATCAAATCACATCAAAATTGGCTGAAATTTTGAATATAGCACACTATAATAGGTCAAAATTTACCCCTAAATTTTCATAAAATTCCGATACACGATCAGGGGCAATTTGATCATTTTATACTTTATAGTAAAAAATTTACAATTTTGTCCCTATCCAAAATTTGCAGATTTTATCCTTGTGTTACGCTTCAAATAATCCCTATCACCTAGGTGTTTCCCTATAGCTCCTGCATTAGAATTCAGGGATTTCTCAATCAATGACCTAATTAGACAGTGGCCTTCTTGTCTAATTTGCTATCCCTTGACTACTTTTATATTGATTTTTTTGTAGATAAGTTATAGATCTCAGAGTCGGACTATAGAAGACCTTATTAAAAACCATTGGATTTGAATCTTTTTTATTTGTTGGAATAAACTAATATAAACAATAAATACAATATTAAATTTTTTTCCCTATAAAATCATTACTAAATCTCATAGACAATAGTTTATTCAATGCTAACAACGTAGAATTTACTTTACATAAAATGCAATATTATTTCTTGGATTTCTTCCTAGTCTATCCTCCGGACATTTCTACTCAATTCTCTAGAGGCTTCTACTCATTTTCTCATGTTTGGAAAGCGTGTTTCACACATTTGAGAAACGCGCTTCCTACTATTTGGGGAAGCATAATGGAATTAGCTTCCCAAACGAGCTTCGCAGGAAGCAAGCTTCCCACCTTGTACCAAGCTTTCATACAACTATGCTTAAGCCACACATATGACGAATTCAAGAAGTCTCAAGCTCCAATGATAAGTCACCTCAAGAAGCCAACTCTAAGAGCTACAAAGGTAGAATTAAAAGAAAGTTGATAAGTGGGTAATTGGATGAGACCATGAACCAAATGACCATAGGTTGGTTTAATAGTGACTTATCAAAACCCTAGATAAAGGCCCCACATTGGTTGGATTCATCTTGGAAAAAAAAATGACTCAAAATAAGTTATATTGAAACAAGGCAAGTTTTCCGATCAAGATTATTCCTGACCAGTTAGAGCTATGATTGGTCAACTGACCGAGCAGGCAGGGAGTAGGATTTTTCCCTAACTCATCCTAGACCGATTAGGATTTTTCTTGATCGATCATATATTGTAGACACAAATTTCGTGCGTAAATTCACAACACAAAAAATATGTAACAAATTCAATAAATGAATATTTTGTAATAAATGAATGGGTACAATCTCTTTGATTTTACACTCTTTTACAAAAGAGCAAAACCTCTGATTCTTTGTCGATAGAGATCCAAGGGCTTGATGGCGTGTTTCTTGGATTCAGGTGGTGATAGTGTTTGATTGTAGGAGAATCGTTTCTTTTAAGGGCTTCGTGCTTGATCCAAAAAGGAGAGAAACACTACAAATCTCGCTCTCAAGGCTGGATTGGTAGTGTG
>JAOXJP010133192.1:0-13545 GCA_025762735.1 Platanus orientalis | reverse complement strand
CTCATGATTTCTACTAGAGCTTTTTGCCCTTCTTGTGTGTAACTCACAAAACTGCTTGTGGCATTTGTTCTACATCAAGTTATGACCCATAAAGGTCTAGTTTTTGGTCTATAGAAACCCAAAATTTTGGTCCAAAGAGGAGTAATAGATCAGTCCCAAGTAGCCCAATAAATAAGGTCCATGAAGACCTATTTAATCTCTTTCATTCTTACTATAAAGTAGAAACAGGGAAAGAGATTTGGGAATGAAAATTTTTTTCATTACACGTAATTACAATTTGTTACAGAGATTTATACAAACTAAAGAGTGCAGAAAAATGGAAATAAATTACAGATCATAAAGTTTACGAATATACAAAGTTGACTATAATTAATAGAGCCAAAGATTAAGGAGATGAGGTAGAATTATGGATCTTGATGGTGAAGAAGATTCTTCCCTAATATTCCCCCCGCAAGATCGTGCTTCCGTCAGAAACACCGATCTTGGATTGTAGCAAGGCAAAGCGAGATTTCGTCAACGATTTGGTGAGCACGTCGGCAAGTTGGTCATGAGTGGAAACATGAGCAACTTCAAGAGAACCGTTGGTGACCTTATTGTAAACAAAACGATAATCTAGAGCAATGTGCTTCATCCTGGAATGAAAATTTGAATTGGCACAAAGGTATGTTGCTCCAAGATTGTCGCAAAGTAGACGTGGTGGTCGCGTAGGATGAGCACCAAGTTCAGCGAGTAGGTTGGTCAACCAAGCAAGTTCAACTGCAGTTGAGGCAATAGAACGATACTTTGCTTCAATGGATGAGCAAGCAACAATGTGTTGCTTCTTAGAGCACCAGGAAATCGGATTAGTGCCAAGGAAAATAACGTAGGCCAAGATGGAGGTGCAGTCATCGCAATTGCCCACCCAGTCAGCATCATAACAAGCAGTTAGCTGGAGTGGTTGGGCATAGCGTAGAAGAGACCAAAGCAGATTGTATGCTTGAGATATCGAAGAAGGCGTTTGGCAGTGGTCCAATGGGTTTGAATCAGAGCATGCATGTACTGGGCAAGCTTGTTAACAGTGTATGCAATATCAGGACGGGTCAATGAGAGGTATTGCATACCACCGATTAAGCTTTGATATTGTGCTGAATCCGTGACAATAGTCTCATCTTGAAGAACAAGCAGTGTAGAGGAACTGATTGGAGTGAATGTCTCATTCATGCCTTCCATCTTAAACCGTGCGAGAAGATCACAAATGTACTTATGTTGGGATAAGAACAAGCCATGATTGGTTGGAATAGCTTTGACACCGAGAAAATAGTCAAGGTATCCAAGGTCTTTGATGGAGAACCACTTGGATAGGGCATTGATAATTTCCTTAATAAACGTCGGAGAGCTGCCTGTAATTAAGAGATCATCCACATAAACAAGAAAATACACTATGAGTTTGTCGTAAGTTTAAATAAAAAGGGATGTATCTGATTTGAAGTTGATGAAGTTAAGAGAGATGATGAAGGTTTTGAGCTCATGAAACCAAGCACGGGGCGCTTGCTTGAGGCTATATAATGAACGATGAAGCTCGTAAACATGATTGGGGCAAGTGGTGTCGATGAAACCGGGTGGTTGAGACATAAACACCTCTTTAGAAAGATGACCATGAAGGAAGGCATTATGAACATCCAGCTGATGAATGGACCAACCATGAGACAAAACCAGTGTGAGAACAACACAAAGTCAGTGTGAGAACAACCCGAATGGTTGGGTTTAATAATTGGACTAAAAGTCTCATGATAGTCAATGCCTGGGCGTTGGTGGAAGACCTTCGCCATGAGCCAAGCCTTGTACCAATCAATACTGTCGTCGGGATGCCGTTTTACCCGGAATACCCACTTGCACCCAACGATATTATGATGGTTTTAGCGAGGAACTAATTCTGAGGTTTTATTGCGGATAAGTGCATTGAGTTCATCACACATCACATCCCTCCACTTGGGGTGTTTTAAGGCTTAAGAGGCAGAGGTTGGTTCAAGTGTTTGGGGGCATGATATGTTTGGTTGTTGGGTAAGAGAATTTGACTAGCTGCTTGAAGATATTATTTTTGGAATGAGTAGTCATAGTATGCGTATTGAGTGCATCCCGACGGAGGGGTAAGAGAAGAAGTGGAAGGTGAAGGAAGAGAAACAAACCTAGAGGAGACCTCACTTGAGGACGGTGGAAAAGCTTCTTCATGAGTGGTACTTGCCAAAGTCGGAGCACCGGTGAGTATGGTGCCAGATTGGAAGGGACTGGCCGTGTTGAGAGGTGCATTGAATCTGAACGGAGGCGACGAAGGTCAGAGAGGTGAATGAGGATGAGAGCTTGTCTGTTTCTCAAAAAGGGAAGTTGACATGGCGTGTGCATGATTTTCGGGTGTATGAGACACAGAGGTAGTTAGGTGGAATCGAGTATAGGAGTCGAAGATGAGGGAGTATCACGAGATTGGTGGTGAGTTGGAGGCGTTGAAAAAACCAAAAAATCATGGAGAGAAGTTGACTCGGTGGGATGTGAGGATCGTGACAAAATATTAGTAGAAATTTCTAAGTGTGAAAATGATAAGTAGGACGCTGAATTTGGAAAGGTGGACGAGAAAGGTATTTTGGAATTAACAGATTAGAGAGAAGAAGAGATGGTAGACCATTTTGAGAGGGTATGATTATTAATCTTGTCACAATTAGTGAGAGGGGATAAGGATGGAAAGTGGTGCTCAACAAAGGAAACATGCCAGAAAAAGTAGAACTTGTGAGCAATTGGTTCAACACATATATAGCTGTTATGAACGTTAGAATAGCCCAGAAAAAGGCAAGATTTGGATCTTTGTTTGAGTTTGTGAGTGGTATAGGACCTGAGCCAAGGGTAACAAAGGCATCCAAACACTTTTAGTTTAAAATAATTGGGCAAAGTATTGAATAAACACTCAAAAGGTGACTTGTTGTTGAGAATTGGTGTGGGAAGACGATTAATGAGGTAAACGGCTGCATTAAAAGCGTAAGACCATAGAGAAAGGGGAAGGGAAGCTCTATGAAGGAGGGTGAGACATGTTTCAACAATATGTCAGTGTCAGCGTTCAGTGGAAGCAATATGTTGAGGGGTGTATGGTGGTGAAATGAGGTGTTGGATACTAGAGGTTTCAAACATAGTCTTTTCAGGCCATGGTACTCTTTGCCACCATCGGAGTAAATTGTGTTTATGGTGGTTTTAAAAAGAAAAATTCAATCATGGCTTTAAACTTTGGAAATAAAGTAAAGACATCAGATTTATTAGCCATAGAGAACAACCATGAGTACTTTGTATAGTGATCAACAAAAATAACATAGTATGAAAAACCATCCATAGAACGAATAGGGGACGGACCCCAAACATCTATATACAATATATCAAGAGGACAATGACTTTATAAACTGGATACACCAAAAGGTAGCTTGTGACTTTTGTTGCATCGACATGAATCACAAAAAGAAATTTTAAATTGACTCGATTGCACAGGGAGTTTATTGACAGACCCAACTTGATTAAGGACTTTTGACGATGGGTGATCGAGGCAATCATGCCACTGATCAAGGGTGGTCTTAACACCATAACATGCTTGTTTCTTCACCAACAGAGCCTCCCTTGTGCTTGACCACTCATAGACGTTATTCTTGCTCCATCCTTGGGTGAGCAGTGCCCCCGTTGTTAGATCCTTCACACAAAAAGATGGGTAAAATTCAACAGAAGCATTATTAGTTTTGCATAACTGAGAAACATAAACTAAGTTTTGCTTCATAGAGGGAATGCATAGAACATTAGAAAGTGAAAAGGAACTAGAGGGTGTAGATAAAGTGGAGTTTCTTATTTGTGTGATATGCAAACCTGTGCCATCACCGATCATAATATCATCAGGTCCTTCGTAAGGTTGTCGAGGTGTCAGATTATTCAAATATGAGGTAACACGATGTGAGGCGCCTATATAAAGCAACCAATTTGGATTAAAGCTGCAGTTGCTAGTGGTGGTGGTGTGATTAGCCCATGGAGGTACTAGCAGTCCTAGGAGGCGCTTCAGAGAGTAGCATTCTCAAGCACTGTGACTACGTTTCTCACAATACTGACAGGTCACATTAGGATGTCTCACAGAGTTGGAGTTGTTTCCCTGATTGTTGTTTGAACCATTATTTTGTCCATCAAAGCATTGGCTTTCTTAGTTGTTGCAATTCTGAGAATTGTTCTTCTTTCCTTGTTGGTTGTTTTTGGATTGATTGAATCGTACAACATTGGCGATCATTGTGACTGTTGATCGACTTGCTTCTCGCTTCAAATAGGACTCTTACTTGACGAGTTTTTCATGAAGCTCCTCAAAGCTAATGACTTTGTCTCGTGCCCTAACCGCTACAACAAGTTCTTTGAACTTTGGTCCAATCCCATTGAGAACATGAAGGATGAGATTGGTGTTTGGTACTGGGCTTCTGATGAGAGTGAGTTCATTGGCAAGTCCATGAATAGTGTCGAGATATTCAGTAACCGACTGAGTACCTCACTAAGCCGACGAGAGTTGATCATTCAATCCCATTTCACGGGACAAAGATGCGTTGGCATAGTATGCAACAAGGCATTCCCACACAGCCGCAGATGATTTGGATGAACTTACCAATGGTATGACTTGGTCGGTGAGTGAGGCAAGGATGCTAGTGAATAGGAGTTTATCCTATCGTAACCAGAGAATATGTTCTAGGTTTAGTGCTTGCTTTCCTTCAATCAGAGTTGTTGCTGATGGACATGGTTTGGTTCCATCAATGAACTCGAGTAGATTAAGACCAAAAAGAAGGGCATCAAATTGAGCCTTCCATGATGTGTAGTTAGAGGGTGTTAATTTGACAGGAAGTTGTGAAGAGTTGATGGTGATGAGTGTGTTTTGGTTGGGTGTTGCATTTATCATCGTTGAAGTTATACTAGAGGAAACAACGCTGCTTTTGGCCATTTGAAGGTGAAGGAGGCTGTTTATAATCTTTGGAGAAATACTTGTGAGAGTTTAGGTATGCTCGATACCATATAAAGTAGAAACAGAGAAAGAGTTTTGGGAATGAGAATGTTGTTCATTACACGGAATTACAATTTGTTACAGAGATTTATACAAACTAAAGAGTGTAGAAAAATGAAAATAAATTACATATCCTAAAGTTTAAGAATATACAAAGTTGACTCTAATTAACAGAGCCAAAGATTAAGGAGATGAGGTGGAATTTATGGATCTTGATGGTGAAGAAGATTCTTCCCTAATACTTACAAACACCTCCTTCATCCATCCATTAATAAAGTTCCATCAATATGGGCATGACAAGATCTAGCACAATATCTAGGCATTGGGTAGGTAATGACACAAACACATGCTTCATTCATATACCAAAACTTGAACAACATCATCGAGCATTGGTGATGACAATTCCTTCAACTTTTTTTTATGGATAGGTAATTATAGGTGAAGACAGGTTTTGAACCCATGTCTGTGGTACGACACCCACAGACTTTACCAACTTAACAAGCTAGCATCTTCTTTCTTTCAACTTCCTATGGCTTAACCTTCATCTGGGTGTGTGGGCCTCGATTTTTGCACGACAGACAAATCCCTTTTGAAAAGAAACTTAACTATCGTAGAAAAATCTCACAATGTTTTGGAGTCGTCACCAATCTTTTTAATGATGTGACTGGACATCAGTTTTGAAAAAAAAACAAGTATAAGTTTTAAAAATAGTTTGAAATGTCTGATTCCACACTTAACTAGTCAACTCCCAAAGATTTTAAGGTAAGTTGTTTGTTTATGAGTTGGGGAAGGTATTAGGCACCCCACCTCATTCGCTTTCGCGATTTCCTACTTTAATCACTTTATAACCTAATGGTAAACTTAACTTATAATCTAATCATCTCACCTATTATTTTCTATGTCATTTTTATTAATATTAAACAGGGACTCCACATGTCATTTCTATCGAAATTTCGGCGGCATAACGGTTATAATATAGACCCCTGGGGATGAATAGTGATCCCCATGTCACTTTCTTCAATAACCTGATAGTCCACATATCAATAATACCACTCTAAATATATCATACATCCACCACATAATCATTGTCCACCCGACAACTCCATGTCCATCTGTATCAATCCCCACGTTATCTCTATGTGAATTGAAACCAAAGCAAGTTATTAAGTTTATATAGAACTCAAAGGATAATTCATATATCTTTTTACTATCCTCCCAATTGCCTACAATGTCCAGCTCAATCACTTACATTATTGCACTATCACCTTATATTCAATATCTTTGAATACCTCCATTTGTCAGTGTCTCACAATATCAAATAAGACAAGGAGAGTAGTAGAACAAATAACAATGTCTATTTACATAAGAACAAACAAAATAGTATACAAGAACTAGCTTCCAATAACAAACCAAATTACAAGTAACGAATCCTTATGAAATATGCATGCCAAGTAAGATATTTTATTCAAAGAGTGAATTAAAACATAAGTAATTTTATGGCTGAACATAGTTTGGATGCAAAGAAATAGATTATAATGAAGGCAATAAGATCTATATAAAAATGCATAAGAATAATGGAATTGGACTTTCAACCTATATATGTTAAAAGAATCTTGTCTATAAGTAGATAAATCAATAAAGAAGACATAACAAAAATTAATGAATGTGTACATATGTAGCAAATAAGTTGGAGTGAATGTCATCAAGCAACTAAAGAATCCCTGTTTACTATAATAACAAGTATGCATGGGTGATAAGTCTATCCTCTAATTTAAAGTGTGTTATCAAACATAGAGAGTTTTATGAAAGAATTTGCATCAACGTGTATTTGAATTTGTGACGGTTTAAGTTCATTTCCATCCTACCCTTCTTATGGTATAACTTTTCAGCCACATACATATGATCTATACAAGGATTGTTATTCTAACCCAGCCATACATAAGAATGCTCCCAAAGTAAATCTATAGATTAATAATTGTATGAACCAACGCAAGCATATCATGGCATTAGTTTGCAAAAGAAATATTCTTCAACAAGTTATACCACATCAATAATGAATGTATGAAATTTATGATGTTTTTGAAGGGACCAAGAGGTTGGAGTAATGAACCCCTTTATACAAAACTTAATTAAGTAAGAAAGGCCCGAACTGAGACCACATCATTATTTCATATAAATGCTAATGGACATCTGAAATATAAATCTAAATCGTTGAGTTTAATCCTGTTAGGTGTAAAGAAAAGAAAAAACGAAAATCAACATATGTCAACTACTAGCCTAAATTGCAATCATTCATTATTTTGTACGAGTTCTGATGAACATCTGGAAAATAACTTTAATACATCAAATTTTAAATAGTTTGGTACAAGGAAATGAGAAAAGGTCAATTTCTATACATCTTATACACTATGTGAATGAGGTCCACAAGAAAGAGTAGATCCATTTCATTGAATACTGTGTAAAGGATGAACATCCACAAGGAAACTAAATTTTGACATGGACAGACTTGTTATCATGAGTTTAAAAGTGTCTAAATAGGCATTAAAATCAAGTATAATATATTTTGACGAATTATGTTTGTCTATGGCTTGCCATTTGAGGAAATTGTGTGTAAGTTCTGAGTTCTCAAAGAAATTATCTTGGTTCTAATCCCTACGGCAGCCTTAGGCTTAAGTTCACTTGATGGTTATTTTAGTTATGCTGAAATATTAATTACAGTCATATCTGGTGTTTTGTTTGCTTTTTCATTGGTATCCTACTATTTATTGATAGAGGTGATACATCCAAGTGCTATCTTGTAACTTAATTAGTCTTAAGTATATTTCTGGACTAGGACCACATGTTGTCCAGCTATAATTGATACCTATCAGTACTTACCTAAGCATACACCATGTCCTGATCACCCTTTACCTTCCCATTAGCTCCCTATTTTAGTCTTGAGTTCAGCAACTCTTCATCCCCACACAATAATTCCCATATCTTGTTATTTCAGGGGTCATTCCACAGCATCTAGTAGACCATATGTAAGCCCTGTTGAAACTTCTTAAGCTACCCATAGACCCAAACCATGCAAAGTAGTACTCATTCTTACTTTTTAAAAAAATCTTCTTAAGTAACAAAGTACAACAAGGCAATTCTTTTTTATGCAAGATAATTAAAAAAACATAGGCTTGCTTATCTAACAAAATATTTTAGATTCTACACACCAAGCCTGAACTGCCCAAGGTCTTTTCGGAGATTAGTGAGCATGGTTCTGTAAACTCATGGAGATAAGTGCAGTATGGACTGGGCAATTCTCCAATGCTTAAACAAGCAGCACCATAAAATGAGCAAAAAAAAAAAAAACAAAACAAAACAAATTTTAGGTTAATTGTCTAAATTTATGTAGTGCAGATAATTTAGGGTTTTAGAAAGTTGCTAGTGTGCAGATAATTTAGGTTACTCATTGGTGTTGTATCATTTTTAGCTAACATTAAATTGAACATTTCTCTTATAAACATTAGTGAAGTTCGTGCAAGCCTCAGCTATATGAGAAAAGGTAATGATGACAAAGATCAAACATTTAATCAACATGAAAGTTATCTATCTTAAATACTAAAAGATGGTTAGATGGGTCCGTATTATTCAGTCAATTTAATACCTTGCTACTTGTAATATTATTTCTCTCAAATCAACCATTTTGACTAAATCTGATCCAATAACGAGAATAAAGTTAAGTGGACAGTTCTAATATAGGGAAAACTAATTACAATAGAAGCAATCTAACCTACTATTCCCAAAAAATAATTATGAAGATGAGCAATAACAAGTCAGCCAATAAAATCCCAGTTAAAACCTAGCGGAAAAATCAATCCAGATCTACACAAAATAAATAAGAATAGTCAATTTAAAGTGACACAAAATAAAGACTGACTAAAACATACAATCTACCTGGAACCTTCCAATATAGATTATTTAAAATCAAAAACAAATCCAAGCAATGATATTACCATTTACATTAGCTTTATGCGAAAAGTAATAAACTCATATAATGAACCCATGGACTTATAGTTTTTGATTTTGAAAATTTCCAGTTTATAAGATGCACAAAAATACCATGAACAATGTCATTTAAGTGAACTTATTATATCACCTTATACATTTCATTATAATTCTCCAAATCAGGAGATATTAGTAATCAACTTCTATATATAAAAAAAAAAAATCATGAGAGGACTGTGATCTTTGGTTCATTTTCTAATCATTTTTGTTGACTTAGGTTTGTTCAAACAAGCCTCAAATAATAAACCATAAAATGATAATACCTACATCAACGATACTAAAAAGGAGAGCAGAGCATGGTGAGAAAGGAAAGAACATAACATGGTAAGAAAGAAAATAAAATGAAATAACAATAGTTAATGGCTAAATGAACACTAGAAATCAGGGATTCAACCATTAAACAGTCATGTATACAATATGAGAGCATGAGTCTCTATTAAGACTGAAATTAATTTAATGAATATTGGAAAATAACAAAATTAAGGCAGCTAATCCATTCGTACATGGTCTGAAACTTACAACCATAAGCAAAAACAAAATAGATAAAAATATATAATACATGTAAAGAACCAAAGGGTAAGAGTTAGGCACTTCCTCTTTGTGGCACACTTACACAAGAACTCTCCTAACACGATCAGCAACTGGGCAAGGAGAAGAGGCAAGATTTTTTTAGGGCTTTGGAGAGGGGGATTTGCAGGGCTTTTAGACGTTGGATGGGGTTTTCTTCTTGGGAAACTTTTTTCTCCTGAGCTCTGGGTTAGATGGGGTTTTTCCTCGCTGCCCTAGATGATCTCCTTCTCCCCTTTTATAAACGAGAAGCTCTTTAACGGGTGGGGTGGTCTTCAAGGGTGTTGTCTACCAGTTGTGGTCGTTGTTCCTCAGCCAACCCTGGGGCTTGCGTGAAGAAGGTGGAGGCAAGGGAGATCATGAAATTAGGGGCGCCAGTCTGAGGCTTGGGACGAGCAGAGCATGTGGGTTGATCCAGAGAGAGAGAGAGAGAGAGGGCGTAGGGGGGTCTGCCAAGTGGGGAAGATAAGCAGAGAGATTGTGTGAGGGGGCGGCCTGCCGAAATTAAAGAGGGTGAGATAGGGTTTGAGAGGAAAGAGAGAGGGAGTCAGAGGGCAAGTAGAGGAATAGCGTGTGCAAAAGGCATGAGACGTGGGAATTGTAGGGGCATCATGGGGGAACGAAGGACAAAGGGTAAGGGAGAATCGGGGAGAGAGAGAGAGGAGAGGGGGAGGGGTTACCTAATCTCCTGCGCAGGGGCCGGCCAGAGAGACAATCACTGGGGGGAGAGAGAGATGGTCGTCTGCGAGAGAGAGAGAGAGAGAGAGAGAGAGAGAGAGAGAGAGAGAGGGTTTACCTTTCTCGCTACGCAAGGGAGGTGACCAGGAAGAAAAAAAGGAAAAAGAGAAAAGGAAAAGAAGAAAAGGAAAATATAAATAAATAAATATATATATTAAGAATAGTAATAATAATAATAAATAAATAAAATAAACAATAATAATAATGATAATAAATGAAAATAAAATAAATAGAGTGGAGCTACACCCACCCCATACATAAAATAATAATAATAAATAAATAAATAAAATAAATGGTGCTCATAGGGTTAAGCATTTGTCCCCTATTTAGAAAGAGGCGTCAAAACCGTCATGTGTCGACTTGTGGCGTGGAGGGACGTTAAAAGGACATTGGATGGATTTGATTGATTGGAATTGACTGGATTATGAAAAAAGACTGGGAATTGCTTTGTTCGTCTGTTGACTTGAAAAGAAATGCCGAGAATTGGGAATCGTGCCAAAAGTAGGTGCTTACAGGGTGTCAACATAGATTTTCATGACATTCAAACACATCTTCATGCATTTGAGGGAAAGTTTTAGAGAATAAAGATATAATTAGGTGTAATAGGATTTCATTAGGACCTATTTTTATAAGATTAGATCAAATTAAGATCATATAATTAAAATTTGCTTTCATTATCTTTGTATTAGTCTATTTAAGCCTCCTAATAGGGGCATTGTAATCATATTGATTAATCAGTAAGAAATCATTTTCACAAGTAGCCCTACCAAAATAAAATAAAACAAGCAGACAAAACTTTAAACTAGTTGAGATTAGTGAGAAAAATAAAATATAGAGGCATTTCAGAAGGGCTGGCAGATTTAGTCAATAATTAACAATACTAATGTCATGTATATAAATTTTACTGGAAATTACTTCAAGATGCACTATCGAGCACATAGAGCCGAGTTTGGGGTCTAGCATTATTAGTCGTGTTTAAGAATTAGTCGTGTTTAAGACAAATATTAGGCCTGATTATCATTTGGGCTAGTCTTGGCAGTGCCATTACGCTAAAAATATGCTAGTTTGGCTCATTTTAAGCTTGCTAGATAAGTATTAATGCTTACTTAGTTTTTTGTGTTCCACATGAGTTCCACAACCCCAAATTACATTTTTTTTTAAAATAAAGTATAGCCGTGTGCAAGGTATGGTTAGGCCTTAACATGATTAGGCCTCACATGGGCTTCTAGTCTACACAGGTGAGGCTGGAATACTCGCTAGAGATCTGAAGATTAAGGTTTACCAAGTTTTCTAAGATGATATTTGTCTTTGGATCCTGCTATCATAAAAACACATTCTTGTGATATCTTATGCAAATATGTGTAATTTCTTGTGTTCCACTTTTTTAGGATAACCCACTGAAATGATGAAGCAGTCAACTCAACAGAAAGCCATGGTAGTCGATTTCTAGAGTTTTAAACCTTCATGGTAAACACTAATTTTTTCCTGAGCTACACAGGTATGTGAATGCATATCATTTTTTTTTTCTCAAAAAACAAGTTGGGGCCAGATTCAAGTTTAGTCAAATTTGGATTGATCTAAAGAAACATGTAAAACCAATGCCCTGTGCTCAGGTGGCTGAGGCATAGTTCTCCCAGCCCATTAGTGGCTTGGTGTTGTTAGCCTATTATGGTTAAGTTTCATTGAGGACCATTTTATGACTCATTGAGATCGTGATCCATAGAGGTTGGTGTTTTTGATCTACAAAGACCCAAAAATTCGGTCTAAAGAGAAGCATACATCGGTCCCAAGCGGCCCAATAACTAAGGTCCATAAAGACCTAGTTAATCTCTTCCATTCTTATAAACACCTTCTTCATTTATCCTTAAAATTAAAAAGAAAAAAAGACAAAAAAAAAAACGAATGGATGTTCTGTCCAAGATGTACCATTCCAAACACCCCTGTGAGGGGGTGAAGGTACATCCTGGACATCCTTCTTCAAAAAAAAATCATCAATATGGGCATGGCAAGATATAGCACAATATCATCTAGGCATTGAGCAGGTATCGACACAAACACATGCTTCATTCATCTACCAAAACTTGAACAATCTCATCGGGCATTGCTAATAACCACTCCTTCATCTTCTTGCTGCTCAACTTTCATCAGGGCGTTGGCATCGATTTTCATGACATTTAAACACATGAAGATTCAAAATCTCCATGCATTAGAGGGAGAGTATTTAGACAATAAAGATATTATTAGATGTAATAGGATTTGATTAGGATCTATTTCTATATGATTAGATCAAATTAAGATTGTTTAGTTAAAATTTGATATTATTTTTATTTCTATTGTTATCTTTGTAGCACTGTAATCGCGTTGATTAATCAATAAAAATTATTCACAAGTAACCCTACCAAAATAAAATAAAAAAACAAGCAAACAACTTAAAACTGGTTGAGATTAGTGAGAAAAAATAAAATATCAAGGCAATTCAGGAGGGTTGGCAGATTTGGTCAATAATTAACAATACTAATGTCATGAATATGAATATAAATTTTATCTGGAAATTACTTCAAGATGCAATCTCAAGCACGTAGAGCCGAGTTTGGGGTCAAGCGTTATAGCGTTATGAGACGTGTCTAGGCCAAATACTAGGCTCATAATCATTGGGACTGGTCTTGGGCAGTGCCATTACACTAAAAAATATGCTGGTTTGGCTCGTTTTAAGCTTGCTAGATCAATATTAATGCTTACTCAGTTTTATGTGTTCCACAACCCAAACTTACATTTTTCTTAAAACTAAAGTATGACCATGTGCAAGGTATGGTTAGCCCTGAGGATTTGGTGTGATCCTTAAAGAACACCTAAGGTCTGCCTTGCATTAGGGGCAGACACATAAGGGCCGAAAAGTGAAAATCACCTCCCCCCCCAAAAAAAAAAAAGTATAAATCAGTTTTTCAGTGTTGATGTGTCCGCCCCTGATGCAGGCCAGCCCTTAGACACTCTTTAAGGGGGCCCACCAAATCCAAAGTGGTGAGAGGCTGGAATACTTGTTACAGATCTGAAGATCAAGGTCTCTCAAGCTTTTTAAGATGACATTGCCAGTGGATGTTGGAAACGGTTTTGAAAAACACACCCAGATTTTGTACCCAGATTTCTGTGTAAAATCTGAACGAGTGGCTGTG
>JAOXJP010133181.1:0-13545 GCA_025762735.1 Platanus orientalis | reverse complement strand
TGGTGGAGAAGTATCTCCTTACTACTCATGCCCCTACACACAAAGTGAGTATTTCTTGCTTCTATGGGCACCAAATATAATCATTATAGGTGCTTTGGATTTTTTCTAAGTTCTGCTTTATCTCTCTTGAACTTTGTGACCAATACTTAGGATTGGGCTCTTGAACTGGAAGATGTTTTTACACTTGAAAGAGAAGGTGAAATTGATAAGTTTGCACCGTACAGAGAGAAACTTCAAAATAAGATGCTCTTGTGGCATGGTAAGTTATGATGTTGATTGCAATACAAATATTATCTTTTGTTGTGGCATCTACTAGTGTTTCAGTTTTTTGCTTAAACCATACTTGGTTGGGCTCATCTTGAGCAATCTTTGCCAATAAAAATGAAAATGAGTTTTAAAGCTGAAAAGTTTGTTGCATGTAGGTTCCCGGTTGACAAACTTTGTGGGTATCCTCAGCCAAGGACTGAGAATAGCACCTCCCGAAGCTCCAGCAACTGGCTATATGGTTCTCTCTCTCTCTCTCTCTGCGTGTGTGTGTGTGTGTGCACATGCACATACGATTTTTGTATGTGCACCCTTTCTTTGGTAACAATTTTACTTTTGTGCATTTAGTTTGGCAAAGGGATTTATTTTGCTGACCTGGTGAGTAAGAGTGCTCAGTATTGCTATACCGATAGAAAAAATCCAGTAGGTCTTATGCTTCTAAGTGAAGTGGCCTTGGGAGAAATCTATGAGCTCAAGAAAGCCTCGGTGAGTCCACAGACCTTAATTTATTTATGTTTGTTGTCAAATAATACATAAAAAATTGTCTTGTTACATGCATGAATTAACAATTTCTTAACACTGCTGATGTTGGAATTATTTGTTATGAATTTGAGGTGTATTTATCTTATGCATTAGACTTTACATTTTCTCTGGAGTTTGTTCTAATCAACTTTGGTTTGTTTCTCTTTTCTGCTACTTTAGTATATGGACAAACCTCCGCAAGGAAAGCATTCAACCAAAGGACTTGGCAAGACAATACCTCGGGAGTTGGATTATGTGAAGTGGAGGGACCAAGTGGTTGTGCCATGTGGAAAACCAGTCCCATCGAATGTCAAGGCCTCTGAACTAATGTATAATGAGTATATTGTCTACAACACTGCTCAGGTTGGTCTAAGTTTACAGTCTTTATTTTATTCTCATATTTTGTTCAATACCAACTCATGAATGAAATTTATCACTTTCCTGTATATTGAAGACCACTGTCACTAGTATTTCTAAGCTTATCCACTGAGTTTGATTGGAGGGGCATGCACAAATAGTGGTTATGCCACTATTTGCTACCATGGGTAGCACCAGCCATTCGTAATCATGATCATGTTATATGACATATTTGTAATTTGTTGAGCGAAAGGGGTTGTTAATTCTTCCATATTATGGTAGGGTTTCAGGACCCAGAAAACGACAATCATCCGATGAAGGATGTGTGATGAATAGTGTCTTCAAATGCTCTGGACATGATCTATGCTCTCTTAATTTTTGCTTTACCGAGTATATTTGTTCTTCTTGGCTGATTGAATCAGATGTTGGTATTTGGGCAGGTTAAGATGCGGTTCTTGTTGAAGGTGAGGTTTCAGCACAAGAGATGAGCAAAGAAAGGTAAGCGATGTTTGCTACTTTTGTGGGGTTTGTGGTGTTTAGGCAATGATTTTTATTTACAGTCCTGTAATTGGGGTGGGGGGTCTTCTTTTGTTGGTTGCGGCTGTTAAGAACCTGTTGTTTCTACCATCATTTTGTGTTCCTTGACAAGCATCCAAGTCTCGGTAAGATCTCATTTTGGGGCCCTCAGGAGTTTGTGTTTGGTAGTTGTATAGCATGGACCGGTAGTTGTATAGCATGGTCCATGCAAATAGTTACAATGAATGGAAAACTAATTAATAGTAGCTTCTGCTTTTAGCAGAATTTCATCATTCTTATTTTTTGAACTTCTATAATATATGTTGATGGGCAAAAGATATTGATATGAAGCACACATGCAGAGAACAAGGATTTGCAGACAAATGGGTCTCATCTGGCAGATTTTGATGTAAAGTATTTTGGAAGTTTATAACCATTTAAACTATGAGACACTGGAGAGACCTACTTCTTGTGGGTGCCACCCAATCAGCTGTTTTGGATTCAATTCTCTCAGCAAGCATTTCATTCCTTGTATGTCCTACTCGGGCTTAAGCTGCATTAATCCCCACCCCCGTAGATAACGTTTTCCTACCTTTATATGCAATCAGACATTTTGTGCTTGCGAAAGGATTTCCTACACCCAAATTTGTCTGTCCCTTTGTCCCCACACCACAGACTGACGTAATCTTTTTTTTTTTTTATTTATTTTTTAAAATTAATTTGATGCCCTTTTTGGAATCCACCGTTTCATTTGAACACTTTTTTTTTTTTTTCCAGTTTTAACCTTGTACATCCCTTGTTTTGGGTACCTAATTTTTCATTTGAAAGCCGTTTACTGTTTTAACCCTCTACACCCTTCTTTCTGTATGGGGATACAGGGGGACAGAACAACTGGGTGTAGGAGATCCTTTCTCTTTTTGCCTCATTAGGCTAGCTAACGCGGCAAAGATGCTGCTTCAGTTGATAGACACATGGGCAGCTATCGAGGCTTATGATGTGGTCATTGTGGGTGACATTGTCGGTACCTGGGAGTGTTAGGTCTTGTATTGTCTCTCTCGATTTCATTATACCGGACCCAAATTGGATTTTTGGAATGTATAATTATTTTTTTTATTCCTAGGTAGCCAAATATATGAAAATAGGAGTATTCCGATCACACGTTTTTCGGCTTGCAGAAGACGACGTTGCTGACGCCTCCTAACCTACCCAGTTTTCCCAGGGTTCACCGTAGCCTTAACTATGCCACTTCTACGTTCTCCATAAAACTCATCTCCTATGAAGCATCTGTCACCACCGGTCTCATACTGTGGTTCCCAACATTAATCAGAGACCTGATCTTTCCATACCATATATCCCATAATCTCTGGTGGATCTATCAGCAGCAAAGGCCATAAACTGAGTTAAGGATGGCATTGATGAGCATCTTGTGCATGTAGACCTTGCACAACAGTCTCCATTGGGGGCCGTATGAACTCGATACGATGTAGCCATATCACGATGGGCACCTTGTAGTTTGGCAAAGGTAGCGTCGTGGTCTTTGAGCAGCTCATTAACAGAGGACAGTGAGTTCACCACAACCGTTACCTTGTTGCCGAGCCAGAACTTCATGATGAGATCATAGGTCCGAGACAACTCGGCAAAGTAGGTGTGTAGCTCTGAATCAATAAAGGGGACATATCAGGGTAGGACTCATGGGCCTTGCAGGGGGTAATGGAAGGCTGTCTTTCCTTCATTTCTTGATCATCCATGCGTACCCAGCGATGGCAAGAATGACTATGGAAAGGATGAGTAAAAAAATGGGCGAATTGGTCCTCGGTATTGCTTGCTTCCTACCACCATTACCACATAGACGATAGTGTGCAGATGGGTTTTGTGGCAATATCAGGAATTCATTGTGGGCGGGACAATGCCAAGAGGGGCGTCGCCAATCCCTCAGTCTTCCCACTATTCGTAGTCAGTTTGCCTGGGGTTGCACCTCTAACAATGGTTGATTGTGTTACCGGTCAGACATAACAACTGGTCCTTCCCAACATTTGCCTCCTGGAGATGGACGCATTCATGTGATGGTGCCTACAACGGCATATATGTTCCCTTTTTCGGCATCTTTGTCTGCTGCGACAAATAGGTTTTATTACTTCTTGCTCGTTGATGATTTTTGTCAAATAGATTTATTTAGCAAATTTGACAAATAAGCAGGGGTAAAAAAAGAATAAAATATTTGATAACTATAATTAACTGACTTATTATTTTACAATTTATCCCTTTAAAATTCTTTTTGGGCCAAGGTAATGGTTTACCACACTTTTTGACAAATTCGGTAAAACTTGGGTCTGATATAACAAATTTCCCTTGATTTTATTTTAGTTCTCACATGGGCAAGATCTGCTGTGGCAGGTTTTTCTGTAGTTATTTGTAGTATGAACAAAAGCATGGTCCTTTTTTTATTTTTTTCAACATGGGATTTTATCTTTCCGCTGTAACAAATTTTGTTATAGCTTTTTGTAGCATCAACAAAAGCATGGGTATTTTGTCTTTTAACATGGGTTGTTTTTTCTTTTAACATTAGGCTTTTGTCTTCTTGTGATCTTTTTGTTCATGTTACAAAAAGCTACAGAAACATTTGCTACACCCAATCATTTGCCTTTATGTTTTGTGGTTTTTTTGTTCGTGTTACAAAAAGCCACAGCAAAACTTACCACATCAGATCTTGCATTATAATGATAATGATTTTGTTATTGCAACATAATGAGTGTGGCTGAAGATTAACTTTGATGGAGCACCTTCCGTACCACAGTAGATGGATAACAGTGGAGTAATTAGGAATTTTAAAGATTTTATGACAACTAGATGGAAAAGGAGAACAATATGTTCTCCATTAATGGCAGAAAATGAAGCAGTTTTGCTGGGTCCACAGGCCAAAATGGTTCTAGGAACAAGGAAGCTGATATATTTAAAAAAGAAGGAAAGCTGATACTTGAAGGAGACCCTAAAGAAGTTATGGATTCATTGACTAATGAGTTGGAGGAATGCGGGAGATAAAATAAAACCATGCTTAGAGCTAGAGGACTGCAAGAATTTATTTTCTGAATTTTGAAGATTTAATGATTGTGCATGCTAGTAAGAAATGTGATAAAGTTGCACATGCTATAACTAAATATGGGTTAAAAGACTACAGGGACTGAAGAACCCATCTTAATTAATAAAGTTTTCCCTAATCTTAAAAAAAAAAAAAAAGCCTAGAAAGTCAAGAGGATGCTGAATAGATGAATAGCAAGATTACAAAGGTTAGAATAAGAAATGAATAAATTCATGTGAGCTTTGGTGTTTACCAATAGGTAAAGAGGATTGCGTCAGCTTCCCTTAACAAACGCTAACCTCTGCTTGGAGTCAGGGGGCAGACACATCAGCACTGAAAAGTGATATGCACCCCCCCAAAAAGTGTAAATCACTCTTCGCTGCTGATGTGTCCACCCCCTGACACCAAGCGAAGGTTAGTGTTTTCAAGAACGGACACAGTCCTCCCTCCCAATAGGTAATAAAGATGAGAAGGTTGTCTGAAATTATTTGGTTATGTGAGATAAGGCCAATGACTACACCAGTGAGAAGAAGGGGTGGCAATGTCTGACATGACCTGTGAACCTGACACGAAATGAGCGGGTTGGGGTTGACTGTATATGTGTTTTGGGTCAAAGCAGGACAACTTGCTTTAACAAGATTAATAAATGGCTCGGTTTCGGGTTGACCCATATAATCATATACCCTTAAATTGATACGACACAAATCTGACCCACCAACATGAATTATCACATAACCTGCAGACTTGACACAAAACAAACGGGTTAAGGTTGACTGCAAACGTGTTTTGGGTCAAAATAGGTTGACCCTCTTTGACACGATTAAAAAAAAAGGTTGGTTTCAGGTTGAATCATATAGTTGTATACCCTTATCTAGACATGACACAAACCTGACTTGCCAATACGAATTACCACCCCTAGTGAGAAGTGAGACAATGCATATTGAAGGTATTAAAACGCAAGAGGAAGTTAAAATTGGTGGGTGCTTTTTTAATTTAATGGCAGACATGCTCTTAAAGTGGAATGGCGAAACATGATTCATACAGTCAATTCAAATGGGTTATAGCATCTTACAATCTTCATCAACTACCTCAAGATGATTCACTTAGAAGTGGAAATTGGTTGGATTGACTACTGAAGATGAGGGCTTGGATTACGTACAAATGAAGTTTGTACTGTTGCATTGGAACAACACCAAGGGGCTGACACATCAGTTCCGAAAAGTGATTCACACTTTTTGGGGGGTGCTTATCACTTTTCAGCTCTGATGTGTCCACCTCCTGGCTCCATTCTGATGCATCAGTACAAATTTCATTCGGACTTAATCTTTTCCGTGAAGGAGATTGCTAGTTATCTAACCTAGGTTTGTCAATTATCCAGTTAAGCATCCGAATCTGAACCAATTAAAGCAAATTCAGATGCTCCTATACCTGATTTCGTTTAAAATCCCATCCGATTATTAAATATCTGATTTTAAGCTAACCGAAATTGGATGCATACACATCCGATCCGATTAAGTATTATATATATGTTAAATCTAACAAACCGGGTATCCGAATTCGTATCTGAAATTCGATTATGTAATTGAACTTAAATTCAAATTCATTTGTTAAACATCCGACAGATATCCGATCGGATATCTGATGTACACAAATTTAATCGGATCAAATATGCATACATCCGAACCGAATCCGCCCCCTTTACAGCCCGAATCTAACTTGATCCAAGAAACTTTAAATCGGCTTGGACCAACCAATCCTAACCCCAAAACTTCGGGTGGTTTGACAGCTATAGTGTAAAAACTTATCTTGCATTGAGACCGTGTTTGTTAAGCTTGATTGGGTCAGAAAATGCCTGGTCCAAATCAAACTGAAATGCCAATACGATTGAAATTAGCCCAATTTATAACTAAAAATAATGGGGCGGGTTAGGTTGGGCTAGAGGTTTGGGCCAAGAAATGGAACTTTTAAGTTTCCAATCAGATGAACTGGATTTATGATTAAGTGGGCCATGGTAAGGGTTTAAGATTGAGGACAAATGTCCTGTCCATGATTTGGTGTCCAGGACACCTGGGGAGATCAAATGGATTAAATTAGGTGGGACTTTCATTAAATCCCGGACAGAACATTATTTACGGGAAACAATGTCCTGTGCAAGGATTTAGTGTCCAGGACAAAGGATGTCATACGGAATAAAATGGGTTGGAATTTGAAATTTCATCTAACTCACACCCTTTTTATTTTGGAGAATGATTGTCTGTGTTGACACAAGCCTATGTAGGGGTGCCATTGATTGCCACGTGATGCGTTTTTGAATTTAGTGTGTATTTTTATACCTGAACACTTTTTTGAACCCCAAACACATCCCATGCTAGCTTATAAGTCACCCTAAACACTACAACACTTGTCATCACAGAACATTTACTTCCTAAGATAGGAGGTCACATCATTCTCTGGTCTGAATGGATAGGTACCACTTATGTGATACGATCTCTAAAAAAAGGTACATAAATTCTTAAGTATTTATCCATTGTGTATTTACTATAATACCCTCCTTTGACCATGTGTATTGATTCGAACACCTTTGTCTTGTCATATGTCACATGTTGACTAGTAATAAAATGATATCTATACGTTCAGACCAAAGTTGATTCAAAATCTTTAGATACAATATCAACATTATAGATTTTTTTTAAATATTTTTGGTAGATAAACATTAGTGCTTCATTTATTACCAGGTGAAGATAGGTTTTGAATCCAGGGTTATGGTACGATACCTACAAACTTTATCAACTTAGCAAGCAGCATCTACAACATTTATAAATTATTCATGGCAACATAAATCTCTCTCTCTCTCTCTCTCTCTCTCTATATATATATATATATATATATATATATATATATATATCTGAAGAAGGGTCCTAAAACATATTCTGCAAAAGTATATAATCGGTCATGGAGCTGATGTGGAAAATGACATAATGACATGTACACATGTCCAATCAGATGTTCCCTTACGTGGATGATCTGGATCTTCCATGTCAGCCATTATATAGCAGTAGAAAATCCCTTTCACGAGAAGCCCACATCTCATAATAGAACATATTAATCCCACAAAATCTTAGAAATTATAAAAGTAAATTATTAAAAAAAATAAAACAGTATTGTATCATATAACCATACACCTCTCTCTTTATTTAAATATAAGAAGTAAATTAATGCATCCCTCTCCTGACACCTTAAGGTTTTTCAAGAATTATTTAATTTATTTCTTAATATGGTATCAAAACAAGGATAAGTGTTAAGTTCAAGCCGTATGACATGAATATTCAATTTCTTTGACTCTTTGAATGTATATGTGCACGTTATGTGGACTCGCCCTAATTCCCTTATGGTTAATTTACTTCTTAACAGTCTTAACCAATTAATTCCAAAGCCATCCTATAAAAAGGAAAATTGTCCAAGAAATTTTGAACCATGAAAGCAAAGGGGCTACCTTTTCTTTTCACATTTGTTATTGGAGACAGTCATCAATCACTTTCAGAGCCTCAATGATTATAAATAAAATAAATGAATAAAAATAACAATAATGACTCAAAATTCATGATAACCAAAGATACCTCTAGCTCGATCGAGATTTAGCGACACAGGGATTGGTTTATGGATGCTTCCCTTAACAAGCGCTCATCACTGCTTTTTGTCAGAGGCTGACACATCAGTATTGAAAAGTAATTTTCACTTTTTGGGGGGGTGTATATTCACTTTTCGGCGCTGATGTGCCTGCTGCTTGACAAGAAGCAGTGGTTAGCAATCGTTAAGGTGAGCATTTTTTATCCATTCACAGTGACACATGGCACTCAAAATAGTGAAAAAAGCAATATGTAGCAGCAGTCTCAAAGTATGGCTTCGGTGGCCGAGTCCAAATAATCTCCAGTCAGACTGGAGAGATTGGGCCACTTAAATTAACATGCAAGGGTATTTTGGTAAATACATATTGACAATATCTTTTGTATTTACCATAACACCCTTGGTTAGGAATCATGTCACGGGCTGGGTTGTTTCCGGGGTGATATCTCTCCCCCTCATAAAATCCCAAAATAATTAAATATCCTCTATTGTATGAGTCGTGATCCTATGCAGTAAGTTAAAATACATTAATGTACAATAATTCTTGAACCGTGCTACACAAAGAAAAAAATAAAACATTACAACCAATTTGTGTGGGGGAATTTCAATTTTGTATATGTGTCATGTTGCAGACTCATTTCACATTAATGTAGTTTGACTTATTGCAGAGATCTTGGTGATATTGTACACACCATTAAGAAAATGTTCCCTTGGAGCCTTACATACAAACCTTCCTATGTCCCCCATTCACTATAAGATCCCTTGTGTTTCTTCACACCAAACCACACCTTGCCTTTCTAACCCCAATCCCTCATCCCTAGCATCACTTCCTAGAGTGTTCATGTGTGTGGCTGTTGGTGTGTGCAAGAGTTAAAAGACTTCTCACTCTCGCCCCCAGCCATGGCTGCCGGAATTGGGTCTCCTTGTGGTGCCTGTAAGTTCCTCAGGCGAAAATGTGCCCTTGACTGCATATTTGCACCTTATTTTTGTTCTGAGCAAGGCCCGGCTCGGTTCGCAGCCATTCATAAGGTGTTTGGTGCTAGTAATGTTTCCAAACTGTTGTTACAGGTCCCGGTCCCTCATCGGTGCGAGGCCGTCATTACAATTGCATACGAAGCTCAGGCAAGGATCTGTAATCCTGTATATGGCTGTATCGCACAGATCTTCGCTCTGCAGCAACAGGTTGTTCTTCTTCTCTAATAAGTTGTCTGTGTTTATGATATCTATTGTTTTGGGTCTGTAAGTTTCAACAAGTTGGTTAGTTCTATTAATTAATGACACTAATGACTCTATCTAATGTTGTAGGTGGCATACTTGGAAGCCCAGTTGATGCAAGTGAAGGCTCAAATCCTTGCTGATTCAGAGTCTTTAGAAAATCGTTGGCCGGAAGCCGTCGTCGGAGGGTCTTCTCATTTGAATTATCAGACATATGGGACACCTCAAAGGTCTCTTGATTGTATGAGCCATGACAGTGATGGAGCTGTGATGCAAGACATGGGCAGCAGAGATCTCCCCTTTCAACCTTGTACTACAAAAAGATTGTCCTACAATGACTTGGGTGAGCTTCAAGCACTGGCTCTTGGGATGATGAGGAACTGAGGAACTGATGGATCCATCTTTCATATTATGAGATAATGATGATGAAAATGATCTATGCCCCTTGTGTAAATACAAAGAGTCTTAGGGAAAGGAAAGAAATTAGCTTAATGTGATATAGCTTAATTTAGGCATCTGCTTTTCTTTGAAAGATAATACAATATCCAATGCCAATTATTATCATTCCCTCTCTCTCTCTCTCTGCTTTCCAATTGCTATGGTCATTAATTAGGTATAATTTTTTGTAATAAACTTTAGTATTGGTTGAACAATAATGGGGTCACTCAATTTATTTACCTTGTTCAATGTGGCTAAAAACAACTTAAAAGGAACCCCATAAGTAAATTATCCATTCTTTTGGAGTCTTTGTTGTGTTCTCCCACAGAATAAATCAAGAAGTCATGGTTAAAGTAGTTGTTCTTTGACCCACCCACTCCTCAAAATTGAAGTTTCAATGGCAATTCCAAGGTTAATTTTTTTATTTGTTCTTAAGAAATATGGTGGGATCACCATTTTGTAAACAATCCCTTGGTGACTAATACATTTATGTTTTAATATGATGGGGTTAGCAAGCATTAATAAACAATACTAGATTAATATCTCTTCTGAGGGTTCCCAGTCATTTCTCATTTGATGGCCCTTCCTCAATTAATTAGGAGTTAAGTGCTATCATTGTAGCCCTGGACTTGAATACTAACTGGACCCACTTGCCCTACCATTTATCTTCTATAGGTAGGTCTACCTAACCTAGTGTTAATACTAATTTTAATTCCACTGCCCTATAAAATTGTATGCAAATAGACAGACAATATGTACCCTTGATTGAATGCACAAGCAATCTCAAAGAGTAGTTTTTGTTAATCAAGCAGTTGTTAGATTCTCCAACTCCAACATGGAACTCAAACCAACCTTAGCCTCAATATGAAGTGGCTTCCCTGTCTCATTAGTCGGAAGTATCATGAAGAGTGGAGAAGGCCTATGATAGTGTGTATCTTATTAGCTAATTTTAGTTGTAATAATTTGATATTAGTGTTTGGGAGACACTAAGGCTAGAGGAAAGGTGCATACAAGCTTGTGTGGAGTGAACATCATCCAGCTCTTCTACTTCAACAGCAGGATGACAATATAATTACTTTATCGTTTATCGAATACACAGATAATTTATATACTTGCTCCATTCCTTTGTGAATTGGATATGTAAGAAGAATCAAACACCCGTGCGAAGATTATCAAAGATTGATCGGTAAGCAATTAGTGAGAGATGTAGTTAACAAGTTAAGCCCATGGTTTAAAAACCCGGAATCGGAGTCAGAATCGGATCGGTCGATCCGATGCAAAAAAAAAAAACCATTTCAAATCATTTTAAATTCAAAATTTGAAAAAAAATCAAATTTTTTTTATAAATTTCAAACTGATTCCGAGTTGGATCGACCAAGTCAAAACAAACCCTGATTTGACCCTTAAAATCGGATTGGTCCTCACCGATTCCGAGGATCGACCGGTCCAACTCAGAATCGGCCGAGTTTTAAAATCATGGATAAGCCCGGTCACCAAAATGATCATTTGCGATCAATAATCAATTCAAACTTAGCAATTCTGTTTATAAACTATTCCAATTACCCACAAAGTTTTGACCATTTAATTATTTTTGAGCTTTCAATTTGCAAAATGTTAATCAAATTCTAGGATTTAGGGCTCAATTGACTGAGTCTAGTGAATGGTATATATGGAAAATGTATATTGTGCTGAATCAAATCCAACAGTGTATAACAATTTCTTATACCAATCGGCGGTGTTTAACAAAACTAGATTATAAAAAAGAAAGAAAACAAAAGGAAGAAAAAATGCCTACTCTTGGAATCCGTAATTGACATTCGGTCAATCGTATTATTAAAAAATTGTAAAGTTAATTATGCTTAGAACCGTTAATTAAAAGTGTTTTGAATTTTCTTTACTTGAACGTGGGTTCTAAGTTGGAAAAGCCCTCACTAAAAGTGAATTAAGAACCTTCAAAAGAAGACAAAGAAACAAAGAAAACTTTAGTTAAAAGAGGAGACGAGGATAAGAAAAAAGAGTTCAAAAAAGAGAAGTGAGGCTTGTGAGAGTCTCCTTAGGGAAAAAGTGCATGTCCTATGTGTGTTTGAATGAACCGTGACAAACACTTAGAAATAAGAGAAACCGTTCAACTAAGAGTAGGAAAAGCATGAAGGGCAGAAGTCTCTTTCCCGGGGTTTGAAAAAAAACCAACAAAAGTTGAACGTTAGCTATGCACGCGCAGGTAAGCTTTGGCCGTTCATGTAAGGCTTTTGCCACTGCTGGATTCGATGGGTTGTTTGGCTTTATGAGTAACGGCTGCCCCTTCTTTATGTTATTTGTGGAAAGCAGAGAAGGCTTTTCTTTAGCTTCTTTATGCTGGGTGGGCCACGGACATCACATACGTTGTTGTTGCTGACACTAAAAGAGTAGAAAAGAGAACTCCATTAATGGGTTAATGAGGTTGATATATGGTCTGAGATTCTTAGAACTATACATGGGTATGCCTGTCTATAAGCAAATTAATGGAGATGATGGAATCCACCTAGCATGATCAGAGGCTTAAGATCAACCTTCAGTATTTTTTTTTATTTATAGGATTTTGATTCAGTGAGGGGGCCCTCATGTGAAGGGTTTTTTTTTTATTACACACAAAACCCACTTTGTAATTTTATTAATCCCTTTTGACACCAATTAGATGGTTAAAAAATTCCCAGATCCCTGGCAAACCCTACTAGAAAATAATACTACCAAAAAATAAAAAAAAGTTGGACGGTATATTTGTTTGTCATTCACAAACTAGGCAAAAAATTTTAAGATGTATGAAAGACTGACCAATTGAAAAATACAGGAAAGATATGTGTTTTCCTAAAAGCAAATAATTTTACATGCTTGTTATTATAGTATTATTATATCATGTGTATATATGAAATAGATCACATTTTGGGTTTTGTTTTTCTAGTGTGAAAAGTATTTAACAGGGACATATCTCTAGACAATTTTTTACAATCTTGTACTATATTAATGAGTTTTTGACTGAACCTTTAGTTATTAAAATCAAATTAGACAAACTATTCCGTTGTTGTACATTTGCCACATGCCGAATTGTTAACTATGGTGAGGCTCGTTGCTTGTATTCCATATATATAATAATATTCGTATGATGATCATCACCATCTACATTATTGGGAGTATGGGTGCAATAGAATCAGATATTGGCATATCCATATTCAGTTCATTTATTTTTCTTATTCACCCAAATTTGGAATATGTTTGACAGATATTTTAAAAGTAAGATTATATTTCTATCTGTTAAATTACTTGGATATCCGTTAAAGAAACCTTTAGAGGAAAACCCATCAGAATCTGTATAGCCGAGTGCAAAGAACTTTTCAAATGTTTTGAAATAATCAAATTGCAATGTACAAGTAAGAATAAAAATAATGTGGTATATCTAGTAGCCAAAAATGGACTAGGAAACAATCATCTAAACATAGCTCTTGATATTATCCCTAGGGATATACAAAAGGCTATAGATGAGGAAGCAACTACATGTA
>JAOXJP010133170.1:0-13545 GCA_025762735.1 Platanus orientalis | reverse complement strand
CCCCTATGCAGAGTGGAGCGGAGACAATCCACCGTTACGTTAAGTGGGTTTTTTTCAATCTTTTTTTTTTTTTTTTTTTTCCTTTTTCAATTTTAGTTTGTTTAAAAAATCCTTCGCGCTTGAAGGATGCAAGCGTCTGATTATTATCCAAATTCGATTCATTCTTAATATTCACTCAAAGCAAATTAAAAGACATATCTATTCGATTTGATTAAATATCCATTCGTTTAAAAAATATTCAATTATATATGTATATATTTCTTTATTTATACCTAATGATAGGTTTATATTAATAGTTATATTATAATATGATAGATTTGGTTATATATAATAACATATATTTATATGTTTCTGTTATGCGGAAACTTAGATCTGTGATCGTATGCAACAAATAAGAAAAGAGAAAATAAAGCAGAAAGCAATCACACAACAAGAACAAGACAATTTATGTGGTTCGGCTTGAAGCCTACATCCACATACGAAAACGGAGAAGAGCTTTCACTATGATTGAAGAACAGAGATTACAATGAACAGTGTGGTGGCACAAAAACCGAGAAATCCTCAAAACTCTTATCTCCACGGGTTGGATCTAGACCCCAAATTGGATGCAAAATAGGTCAAAAAAGTTTTTGGGTCGTATTTGGGTTTTCAGGTTATCATCCCGGGTTGAATACAAGACATTAACCCAACAGTTTCTAAATGTTAATCCTAACCGGCAAACCCTAATCCAATCAAGTCCATTGTGTGTGTAGTCATTTCCTTTCTTCTTGCCCAACAGTCAAAGAGGCAAGATTGCTCTAGCAAGAGCCACCCGTTGCCAATCGCTTCACCATTGGCCCAAGAGCAAGCCAAACGTTGACTTGACACCATCATCACCACCAACTTCTCATCCCAACAGTAGCTGGAACTTGTTGCCACCTTGGTTGCATTGTTGGTAAGATCCAAGCTCTTGAGTATGTTTTACCTTTTTCTCTTTTTTTTAACAAAAGAAAAAAAAAATACCAGCTTTTTCTTTAGTTTTCAATGTCAACTTTTGATTTTCTATTTTTCTTCAAAAATTAGATCCGAAAGGATTTGGTGTTTTAGGGCTTAGGGATTCAATCGCAAGAGCTCGGAGAATCTAAGTTGAAACAATCCAAAATAGGTACAATGAATTAAGTTCCTTTTTTGTTCTTGGATTCCTTGTTTCTAAGCCCGGTCTCTATGTAGAATTTATATTTTTTCTTTCTTTCTTTGGATTCCAATGGTATTTGTTCCAAGATTGCATTTCTTTGAAGTTTAGAGATTTGAGTCAAAACTCGTGTTGATTCGAAGGCTTTGACATCAAAGAACGTGAGCCTGTTCAGTATGAAAATTTCAACCGCATGAAACTCATCATTCTTGTTTTGTTTTCTTTTCTGGTGGGTCCCTTTTAACCTTTATTTTTTCATTTGTCTTGGGTCTTCGTTTTTTTTTTTTCGTTTATTCACTCCTTTGTTGCTAATATCTTCCATTTGTCTTGGATGTTGCTTATCTTGCTAGTTATTTATCTCGTGAGAGATTTATATCATCATCTTTGGTTGCGAGCACATTGAAAAGGTATTTGCATTGTTAATTTCCCTTTCAGATGGCCGATGGCCTAACATATATGTTTCTTCTCATAATTAAATGCATAATTATAACCATTACTGCTTTCGTATGCTATCTATTCTTTCTTGTAGCTTGGCAACTACAGTTCCTTTGAGGGAGTTTTGTACTGTAAGCCTCACTTTGATCAACTTTTCAAGAGAGGCTTTATACTATTAGATGTTAGAATAGACTTCCATTAAGCTATGAAAATTTTCTAATCTCAAATGACTTCAAACAACATTTCCATAATGCTTCCTCCAACTAATCTTAAGCATGGGCTAGCTTAAACAAAATGCTACAACTAGGGTTGTCAACTATCTACCTAGGCATCTGTATTTGATTTGTATTCGATTCATTTAAAAAGAATACAAATGCACCTACATTCAATTCTTTTAGTAATTTAATTATAAACGAATGGAATACAGATGTATGTACATCCACTTCGACTAAATATTTGAATTTGATTTTATATATATATCTTTATTCCTATTATAATATTGTTGGCTATATTCATTAAGGTAGCATGGGTGCCTATGTTAATAAAATGGCTTAAAGGAGGGCATATGGTAAATATCATCATAAGAACTTGGAGTATCATTGTAAAAGTCAAAAGGTTTTGTATTAAACAAATGCCCTAGATCTAATTTGGAGAGGGAGAGTCGAGAGGGAGAAAAAACAAAGGTTAGTGGGGGTTGGGACCATCCCTATCCCCAACAACATGCGGCTCCAACGTCTTTAGTGATGTGTGACTCTAGCGACGTGCGACAGAGATTCATACAACCTTCGACGATGTCCCCAACCTTCGACAATGTTAATGTTTCAAACAATCTTTCTCCAATGATGATCCATGGATCCAATATCTTCTCCAGTGTGAAGGATCTTGGTTTAGAGAGGGAGATGAGAGGAACCTATAGGGGGTTGTTGTTTCTCGCCCATCACAGCAGGGTTTGGTGTTGATAAAAACAGTTGCAATATTGTTAGAAGTTCTTGTGACAATGGAGTTACCATTGTTGGCATAAGTGAAGATGTAAATTGGTGAAGTTTTTTCCTCATCTTCTTTCTTCCTCTCATTTTTTCCTTTTTCTTTTTTCATTTTTTATCCGTCTTTATTTGATTGGAAGGTATCAAGGAGTTGGGAGCTAGAAGTAGAGCCCCAGTCTTCTAATTGGATATTCATATTTGTATTTGATATTTGACAAATCAATTAGAGTTGAATACGAATGTGACTTGGTAACATTTGATCGAATATTGAAGCGAATTGGAATATATTTTTAATGAATTGAAGTTGGATGTGCATACATCCGCTTCGAATTCGCACCATTTACAGCCCTAGCTACAACCAACAAAGCCTCAAGTACGGGAGCACTAGAGAGAAATGTGTGGGCTATAAGAAGCTTGTGTATCCAATTGAAAAGGTAACTATCATCTACCCTCTTATACTCATCCCATGCCATTTTTAATACAAATAAAGGTATGCATTGATACAAAAGTTGTGAATAAACCTCTTTCTTTTCCCTAGGATGCATCTTCAATTCCAAAATTTTCTTCTAACATGCATGCAATGGACACACTTGTTTCTTCATCACCATATCATTTAAATAAAAAATCTTGTATTCTTTTACAGGTTACAGTGGATGGAAGTGCATACCACAAAAGTGTTTTCAAATGCACCCATGGAGGGTGTGTTATTAGTTCATCCAACTACATTGCACATGAGGGGAGACTCTACTGCAAGCATCACCACACCCAATTCTTTAAGGAGAAAGGAAACTACAATCGACTTGAAAAAATGAGCATGAAAAGGTTCTCTTGAGAGAAAATCATTGCCAAATGAGTTGCTACCAAGTCATGATCCACTGTAACTTGACTCTTTTTCTTTTTTTCCTCATGTTTTCTCCCAATCTCCTGTAGTTTCTTACAAGTTCCCTTTTCCCAATATAGTCAAGAATTCTCATTACAAGATGGAATGTTGATGTTTCCATTTAATGATTTAAGATCTGCAGGCCTTTCCATTTACTTTTAAAAGTTAGTGGGATAAAGATATAAAATATGCATTTGCAAGAAACATTATTATGTTTGGTAGCTAGAGTCTAGAGAAGAAGCTCTAGTTAGTCATACTAACAAATCAATCGGACCGGATTGTAAATGTAATGTATTACAAATTCCATGAACTATAAAATATATGTATTGTATAGACTAGGACATGAGTGGAGTCATGTTAGAGTCTAGGAGGTTCTTGAGTCCAAGCCTCATGAAGATCATCATCAAATGCTAAGAAAGCCTTAAAAGGTCAATCCAGAAGTCGGCAAATCATCCTAAAGGGTACACACTTCATTCCGAACTCTTATAAGGTAAAGCAGGTAAAGTGGCATGGCCATGGTGAACCACAAGTCCCTTAAGGGTGTACAAAGGTCCACAAACCTTCCTGGGCCAAGAAGGGATGATCCCAAGGTCTCTGTAACTATTCTAAGGTGTTTGGAGGCTTTACAAGGCATTTGGATCGATCCATTGATCCAAACCTCCTAGTTTGATCCAAATAATTTGGATCGATCCAAACTTATTTAGATCAATCTAGGATCAATCTGGGATCAAACCAGCAATTCTCGGGTTACATGTTCTGAATGTTTTTGCACTTGGATCGATCCAAAATGATGGAAACACTATATTATGGTCAAAACTTTAAAAAACCATTTCTAATCAGTGGCCAATGCTATTTGACTATTGGGAATGTTCTAATCTAATGGACATGAATCATTTTCATCCAATATAAGAAAGAATGAGCTCCAATGAGCAAACTAATGGTCATGAACTAAATCTCAACTCTTTTGTTCTCGTTTTGGGAAAATTATGAGATATTTAACTCTTTAGCTTTTATAAAATCTTTTTACGAACTTAGATAGGTAAATCTATACCCAAAGATCATTCCATTGTCACCTCCCCTATCTTGCTAAGACATATCCTTTAGAGGTAGGCCACAAAGGATTATTCAAGAGGAAACCCAAGTGAAGAAAAGTGTGGGATTGTGTGTCACATCTTGCTCAAGGGAGAGCAACCCACCAGTGTTAACTCAACTAACTTGAGGAGTCAACTAAGAAGCAATTGAGGATCTATAGTCACATATTGCTCAAGGAGGAGCAACCCCAACTTGTGTGAAAGACAACACTAACCTTCAAAGAGGTAAACACTTGCCTTAAAATTTAAATTTTAGTTATTAAGACCTCTCTTGCTGGAGACACCAGAAAAATTAGCATTATCGTCATAGAAAATGATAGTGTAGACCCTAAGCTATTCCGCCGAAAACACCGAAAGAGTAGACCATAGATCACACTTGCCAGAGACATCGGGTGCACCTTGCTTGGCAAGTAGATTAGGCTTTTGATTAATTTTAGCCTTGATTGTAATATTTTTAATATTAATAAAATTATATAGCTTAGTGGTGAGCTTTGGAGAGTGGATGTAGGCCATTGTGCTAAACCACTATATATCTTTTATATATTGTGATTGCTTGTGGTTTGCCTTTGTGTTTATCATTTATATTGTCAAGCATTTCACTTATTAATATAATCTCACATGCAATACAATAAAACATATTCATAATTTAATTGCACTTAAGCACCATGACCAACTTAATCAATTAAACAACAATTGAATTTGGGGTAATCTGAAAAGAATTTTTTAAATATCCTATTCACCCTCCTCTAGGATTTATATTGGAACTTCAATTGGTATTAGAGCAAGGCTTCTCATAAATTGTCTAACCACATGAGTGGAATGATCAAAATTCCTAGATCAAAATTCCTAGAGTAGAAAACATAATATTGCTAACCCAGAAGAAACATACTTAACTATGAAACTGCCATTCTTTGATGGGAATAATTATCCATATTGGAAAATTCGTATGAGTACCAACCTACAAGATATGGACCTATCCGTGTGGTTGTCAATCCAACAAGGTTGGATTAGACCAACAACACTAGAAAAAGATTGGGATGAAACCCAAAAAAAAGTCCACACCGCCAACTACAAGGCATTGAATACCATTTTTTTGTGCAGTGAGTCAAACTAAGTTTAGGAGAATTTGCTCTCACCATGGCTAAAGAAACATGGGACTAACTTAAAGTAACCCATGAGGGAACTAGTATGGTTAAGAAGTCAAAACTTCAAATGCTAACCACTAAGTTCAAAGAACTTAAGATGGAAGAAGATGAACAATTCATTGAGTTTTACACTAGGCTATGAGACCTAGTAAACTCTGAAGCGGGTCTTGGAGATTCACTCAAATTGGAAGCCATAGTTAGAAAAATCCTTAGGTCTCTTCTAAAAAGATTTAGACCAAAGGTCACCGCTATAGATGAGAGTAAAGACATAAGCACACTAGTAGTGTAAGAACTAGTGGAGTCTTTGCAAACCTTCGAGATGACACTTAGACTAAATGCCAAAAGGAAGAGAATAACTCTCAAGGTAGAAGAGCTAACAAGCTTGGAAGAAAATTCCGATGACGAAGTTGCCTTCATCATAAAAGGTTTTAAGAAGTTTTACAAGAAAAATGCCAAAAAAATTTGGAGAAAATTTTCATCCAAAAAATCCAAGGACTCTTCTAGGAAAAAGGAAATCCTTATAGAAGAAGACATTTGCTATGAATACAAAGGGCAAGGTCACTATGCCTCCAATTGTGCCAATAAGAAATATAAATCTAAAGGCAAAAACAAAAAGGCCATGGTAGCCACTTGGGATGTTCATCGTGTTTATTCTTGAAGATCTATTTGGTACCAATGACATTCTTGTCAATAGGCCTTTCTATGAGAAATCATACATCATTCCTTTGGAATTGATTTAGTTCCTCTTACATGACTAGGATCTAATCCAGATCATTTAAAGCCTCTTAACTCGCTTTGGCTCTATCTTGGAGGTGAAACAGAAATGACTGAGAATGTTTTCTATTTGTCCCCCTTGTTTTCACTCCAATGTTAGGATCACCAATGATGTTTCCCTATGACAATCCTTTAGTGAGCCTTTTGTCTTTAGGTTGAATTTGAATTTCTTCAACTTCTTCCTTGGAGCTTACTTAAGAAGAGTGCTCTTCTTGATCTCCTTGGGATTTCTTGATCTCCACTTGAGCTGAACTGTCATTCTCTTGGTCAAATAATACTACTAACAATTTTCCTTGCTCATATGTTGCATCGAAGTCATCTATCGTCACATTAATTAACTTTTCCACTGAGCGAATCCTAATGTTGTAGTCATGGTAGGCTCTACTGGTTGTGGAGTATCCCAAGAGCATGGTCTCATCGCTCTTCTTATTAAACTTGCCTAAATGTTTTCTTTCTTGAAGAACATAGTAAGTGTTGCTAAATACTTTAAAGTATTTAATAGCTAACTTTTTGCCACTCCATAACTCATATGGGGTTTTGGATGTACCCAATATAAGGTAGACTTGGTTAGAGACATAGTATGCTATACTAATTGCCTCAGCCCAAAACCTCTTGCCTACGTTTTTGCTTGACAACATTGTTGTCGCCATGTTTGGAAGAGTTTTATTCTTCTTTTCAGCCACCCCATTTTGTTAAGGGAGTTTTGGGGGCTGAAAACTCATGTTTCACTCTAAACTCTTCACACCAGCTTGAGAATTTGTGATTCTCAAATTATCTTCCATGGTCACTTTAGATTCTCTTTATGGTCAAATCTTTCTCAACTTGAATCCATTTGCAAATGTTTAGAAATTTATTGAAGGCTTCGGATTTTTCTCTTAGGAATGCTACCCAAGTGTACCTTGAAAAATCATCAATTATGACCATGAAATACTTCTTCCCTCCTAGACTTTCAGTTCTAGTTGGACAAGCCAAGTCCATGTAAAGAAGTTCTAGGGGTTTGGTAGTCCTAATAGATGTAACTTTCTTGTGGGAGACTCTAGTTTGCTTCCCCATTTGACAACCCTTGCATATTGGGTTGTCAACCTTGCTTAGCTTAGGAAGGTCCTTGATTATCCCCTTCTTGTTAAGTCTTGCAAGGTCCCTAAAGTTGAGATGTCCTAATATTTAATGCCAAAGATTTGTCTCATCCTTTTGGGTAAAAAAACACGTGTCCCCTTGTTGGGAATTTGGGTCAATGATATAACAATTGTCATTTGTCCTTACTCGTTCAGCTAGGATGTTATATCCTCTTTGATCCTTGATCACACATCTATATTTGTCAAATTGTACTTTATAGCCTTTATCACATATTTGACTAATGCTAATCAAGTTACGGTTAAGGTCTTGTACATAAAGTGTCTCAATGAGTTATGAAATGTCGGGGGCTACAATGGTTCCTATCCCAAGGATTTTGGTGGTGTTTTCATCACTAAAAGTGACATATCCACCTTGAGCTTCCTCAAATTTGGTGAAAAGCTCTCTCACCTAACATGTGCCTAGAGTACCCACTATAAAGATACCACCTTAACGAGCTTCCGACTCTTAGTGTGGTGTGGATGACTAAACACTTAGGATCATCCTTTCTTACCCAACCTCGCTTAACCTTGAAATATTGAGAGACTTTTTGTTTGGCATTTTGTTGGTCTAGCTCATTTTTCTTTTAAAGATTTCTATTTTGAATGTTTTGAAAATAGTTTCTCCTCTTGAAATTCTTCCCATTTGATGTTCTCTTTGCTTGCATTCTTTGGGACTTGATGTCATTTCCTCTTTTTCTTCAATCCACCTTAATATGCCCTTCCAAGCTACAATAGTAGCAAAAGAACATGGGCCTTCTTGGTGCATAGGATTGTGTTTTTTTCCTTCTATATTGTCTTTGAAGAAGGATTAAGGGCCTCTTCTAGGATTCCTACCTTGACTAGATTGCACCTCAGTCTTCCTAGAAGTGGTGGCTTTCACTTGAGCTCCTCCATAAGTGGAAGTCCTGTTTGCTTGATATTTATTCCATGCCTCCTTGGCATAAAAATAAGGTTTTCTCATTCTTTAAGCTCCTTTAGAGGAAGATGCTTGGTTGGCTTGTGGATTATTCCTAACCACTTGTGCACAGGATCTAGATTGGGGTTGCATGGATCTCTTTTAATCTTTATCTTGTCTCATAGGTGCTTTACCTTTGAGTGAGGTAGATGTGTTCTTCTCAGCCTTGTTTGACTTTATGGTAGGTCTAGGAGGCTCTACCTTTTCCTTTCCATTGTAATTTCCATTGTAAGAAGGTTATGGAGGTGGTTGAGTACATCCTTTGGCTTTGACAAAGCCATTCTTAGGTTTTTGAGTTGAGGTGGAGGTAATGGCCTAGGAATAACCAAGTCCAGTCATATCCCCATACTTTTTGACCATTTTGAGCATCTTCTCAAACTTCCTATTTCTTTGGAAAAGCATTGAGATGGTCTTCCTCTTATCTTCTTTAGATCCTTGATTTGCTTGAGGTAATCAAGGGACTTCCTTGTTAGTTGAGCACAAGTTAAATTGAGAGCTTTGTTTCTTTCATTTAGTGTCTTGACTTGGTCCTTTAACTCTTAGATGAGTGACCCATCACTACTTGACTCATCCTTCTCTTCATCCAAGGTTTTGAGCCTCTTCTCTATCTCAAGAACCTTGTTGGACAATTTTCTATTGTCCTTAAGGAGTATTTCCTTATCTCGCCTCCTATTGGCTTATTCTAAACCTAGAAATGGTCTAGAGTCATTGAGCTTCTTCTCTAGTTTTACTATTTTTAGGCTCATTTCATCCTTTTCATATATGAGCAAGTAGTTTACTTTGAAATTTTTTTTCTCCTTTTCACTTTTCGAAGAGGACTCTTGTTTAAGAGTGGAGATAGTGTCTTCAAGGGACTTTGAATTTTCAGTCAACTCAATGACTTCTCTCTTGAGTTGTTTGTTCTTCTTCCCCAACTCAACACTTTGAACAAAGAGGTCATCAAATGCCTCTTGTATATCATAAGTCTCCTCCTCTTCTTCATATTCTCCCTCATGTTTATTTGAGTCACTAGACTCCAAAAGTGAGCTTATAGAAGACCCAAAAGCCATAAAAGCCTTAATCTCTTATGAGGGAGCTTCCTCACTACTTTAGGATTCATGTTTCAAACTCTCAAATTCATTATCCCATGTGGTCACTATGGCCTTGCCCTTTGACTTGTACTTGTTTTCTTATTACCACAATCCTTCGCAATGTGCCCCTACCTTTGCATTCATAGCAAATGGGTGGTTCTTTTGAGAAGTCCTTTTTCTTTTGTATCTAGGGTAAGACTTTCTCATTTACTTATTTTTTGAGTAATCTTTGGTATTTTTCCTAAAGAACTTCTTGAACCTTTTGGCAACAAGTGCCAAGTCATCATCTGAATCCTTATTTAACTCGAAGGGCTCTTCTACTTTAAGAAAAATGCCATTCTTTTTGGTAGGTTCCTTAATGAATGCTTCAAATGTTTGAAGTGAGCCAATCAACTCTTCCAATTTCATGACTTCTACGTCTTTGTTTTCCTCTATGGCGGTAACCTTAGGCCTAAACCTTTTAGGTAGTGATCGAAGTACTTTTCTCACCACTTTGGACTCAGAAATGTCTTCACCTAGACTTCTCATGATATTCACCAAGTTTTAAATTGGGAGATCTCTTCATCATCCTCCATCCTTAATGGTTTAAATTGTGTAGTGTACATTTGAAGCTTGGACATCTTCATAGTACTCTTACCCTCATGGGTAACTGAGAGAAGCTTTAATGCTTCTTTTGCCGTCTTGAGATGAGCTATCCTACTAAACTCATCTGGAGCTCACCCACTAGCTATGACATTCAATACCCTAAAGTTGAACTTATGCGCATCCGACTCGGTGTCCACTCACTCCTAGGTTTGTTGGGTTACGTATAGCCATCCACTATCACACTCTACACCCTAGGGTCATAAGCATTTAGGAATATCTTCATCCAAGATTTTAATAACCATAGTCCATTCCATTAAAAATGGAGGGGTGGTAATGGACATACCACAATCTTTTTTAGCCATCTAGGATTTTTGCTAGGATCTTACTCGGGTTGTTAAGTCCTTTATGAGTAACCTAGGCTTTGATACCAATTAAAATGTCTCTAAAGTTATCCTAGAAGGGGTGAATAGGATATATAATTTATTTCACCCTTTCTTGCCGATGTTGGGATTGATTTTAATCTTCTTTACAAAGTGCTTACTCAAATATTTAAACAAACACATAGCAAGCAATAAGAAATATGAGCTCAAGTAAGAGAGACAAGCAATCACACATATAATTCACAACACAAGATTTATAGTGGTTTGACACTAAGGCCTACATCCACTTTTCTAAAGCTCACTTGAGCTTAAATATATTACATTTATATTGTCACATACAACCTAGGTCAACATACAAAACCTCACTACTTGCTCACAAGCAAGCTACACAACAACATTCGGTGTCTCCAACGAGTGTGCACTACCTCCGGTGTCTCCGACGGAGGTTATAAAGCTTCCGGTGTCTCTAGTAGAAGCAAAATAAAGGATGATGAATGAATATGTAAATAAATCCAAAATGAATAGAAAATATTACCACTAAGTTGGTTGATGTTGTTGTTCTTACCACATATGGGAGTGCTCCTTATTAAGCTGGTTTACCTTATACACCCACTTCTTCTTTAAGCTATGGCACTAAAGCTGCTCAAGGTAGGCCAAACACAAAGGGGTTTTCTTTAAGGATAACCAAAACCACACCTCTCAAGTAGATGCTAGCTAATATGAGCTGAGAGGGAACTAAGAGAGATTTTCTTGATGAACTTTTAAGCTTACAGCTTAAGCAATGGAGGAATAGGGTTTTTCACCCTTGGAGGCTCTTTTTAGCAAAACAAATAACACTCTCTTGAATGCTTGAAAATTGTCTTACCCTAATGGGAAACATTTTCTTTTATAGATAACGAAAAAAGGCTCACAATTCTAGGATTAGAATCTTTTCAAATGGGTAAGATGGTAGATTCCTAAAATCCAGATCCATGATCGATTATGGGGTTTATGATCGGTCATGGGCCATTTTTTCATAAGTCTCAAAACATGGTTAGGGGGTGTCGAGTGGTGTGGGCCCTACTTTAAGTCATAACCATGCTGTAATCGATCATGGACTTTGTGATTGATCATAAGGTTGTTAGGACTCAGGTTGTGATTGGTCACAAAGAAGGGGCATAGTCCTCAGTAGGTCAAAAACTCTAAGTGTGATTGATCATGGGCTTTATGATCAATCACGAGTCTGGATTCTCCATTGTGATCAATCATGGGGTTTGTGATCAATCACACATAGTGAATTCTATAATTACACTACTGTCTACATCTTGGGGAAGTCCATATCCTCTTAGGATTAGGTTGGGGCATTCAACTATGTGTGTGGACATGCCTACGGTCATACTACATGATCCCTATGAAGCTATATAGATGCCTTTACCTTCTTGGAAGTTGTAGTTTGGCTTGAGTATTGGTCTTTAAGGCTTGACTTGTTAGAGCTTCTTCCACATCTTTGCCCATGGATTTGACAAATGATGCCCTTGCATCAACAACACATATTTAGAAAGGTACCAAAAAAAATGTAGAAATAATCTTGAGTGAAACTTTTACCTTTGGAAAGGTCTTGAAGTCTAGCTTCCAACAAAAAATAAGTGAATATGAGTTGTATAGAGAAAATTATGGTCATTTTCCTATCGGGTGTTTGTACTGGAAAAATTATGGGTGGGATGATGTCATAAAAACAAAAAATTCCATACAACCATGATTTTTACAAAATTTTAAGGACTTTTTCATTAGAAACCTACCTCAACACAAAATTGGGAATTGAGGTTTCTATTTACACCTATAAAACATAGAAACTCATAAGAAAGAGAATATTTTGAAAAAGTTTTACAAGAATTGGGATTTTGAAGAGAAAGAAAGAGGAAAAGCTAGGTTTTGCAAAGATTTGAGGATTCTTTTGAGGAAAAAGTCAGGAACGATTTTTACACACCAAGAAGTAAGAACACATGTAAACTATTATTTTGTTTTAATTCCATAGGTTCATAGAACCTTGTTAATCTCATTTTGCAAAAGATTTTGATAATTTTGTTTTGGATTTGAATTGTTTTAAGTTCTGAAAAGCTTGTTTTGTAAATGAAAAAAATTGTTTTGTAAGAACACAACTAAACTATTGTTTTGTTTTCATTCTTTAGGTTCTTAGAACTCCATTGATTCCATTTTACAAAGGTTTTAATCATTTTTTAACTGGATTTAAATAGTTCTTCAAGGAGTTTGGTTTTACCTAAAGTTCAAAAACATGATTTTGAAAGAGATAAAATGATTTTACAAGAACACAATCTTAAAGTGAATTATCTTCAATTTTATATGATCTTAAATAGTTGAACCATCAGTTTTGAATATGATTTGTATTATTAATACATGTAGAACAATTTTTTTAATGGAAAATAAAGAGTTTTAAAAGAGGTTTTTATTCCTAAAATTGTAAAGGCTATTTTAAAAATTATTTTGATCGTCCAAATAATTTTAGAAGTAATAATGATCTACTGATTTGTAAGAAGTTATATATATAATTCTTCGATTTACTCTTAGTGTTCTTAAAATTCTATTTTGTAAGAAAAATGTATTGATTTTTAAATTCTACCGTTAGTGATTCCTAGGAGTACTGTTCTAGATAGATTTGATATGCTTTTAAAAACATGTTCTATGGATTGTGCCTAGTTGGATCAAGCATGTTCTTATATGTTATTTTTGAAATTCTATCCTAGAGGGGGTGAATAGGATTGGTCACACTCTTTTTAATTAACTTGTTTTGTTTTGCCTATTTTATTAACCTTGTTTAATTTGTTAATTAGAGTGATTCAATTGTCCTCAATAATTTAATTTATTAATGCTCAATTAGATAATGCATACGGATAACTACAGTCGCATCAATCACCATTTACACAAAGCAAAGATAAATCACACAACCACAAGACAAGTGTTTAT
>JAOXJP010133159.1:0-13545 GCA_025762735.1 Platanus orientalis | reverse complement strand
AAGCATCTGCGACCTCTAAGATTGACATTGACTGGGCCAACTTCTGAGCTCAATAGCCCATGAGGTGTGATGACAGAGAGGGGGTTCATAAAACACTAAAAGTAATAAATATCATTAATGAGCTAAGACTTTTCAACTTAGCTCATTAATGGCATTTAATGCCTTAATGACTTGTGAAAGCCCTTAGATTAGAATATCTTGTCATGCACCCTTATCCGACCTTTCGATCAAAGGGCTGAAATTCAAATCCTTAGGGTACCCCCCACATCCTCCCAATTGGCATCTTGATGCCCTCCCCTTGAAGTTTGCAACCAATAGAAATTCACTTAATGGCATCTCCCATGCTCCCCTTCCACCTCATCAATCCATACCAACAAACACAAGTCAATCTCCACCCTCCACCTCATTTTAGCTTAGCACATCTCAGCCCTCCACCTCATTTTAGTTAAACACATCTCAGCCTTCCACCAAATTTTTAGCTAAACACATCCTAGCCCTCCATCTCATTTTGGATAGACATCATCCTAGCCTTCCATCAAGCTAACTCTAGGATCAACCCCAACCATCCATTGCACCAATTTGAGGCTATAAATAGCCCCAAATTCGTGCAACCCTGGGTTGGCAAAGAAAAACCCTAAAATCTCTGAGGTAAGAAGAAGAAGAAGAAGAAGAAGAGGAATTGACAAACCTTAGGCCACTTGGACCCAAAGTAATCCTAAACTCTAGTGTAGCTGCTCCCCCCTTTGATCATATGTCAATTTGGTATGTTGTTATTCTATCCAATTCATGTCTAAACACTGCTCCAATTTGGGTTACACAGTAGAGGCTATTGGGGTCTAAACAAGTACCCCAAAATCAGGGTATTTTGAACCTATTTTAATGTCGATTTTCTTGTAAATTTTGTAGAGGGCTGTTGAAGCCCAAATTTAATTATGTTAAACTAGAAATATATGTTAGATATTGTATTTAATTTCATGATTTTAGGAGTTGTGGAAGGCCTTGAAATGGCCCCCTAAACAGAGCTCAAAATCTGGGTCTTTTGAGACCTAGATCAGCTGAATATTTGTGTATATTTGTTTGATTTTTATAAGTACAATTTGAGGCCCAATTTTATATATGATGTTCATATATATGTTTCCTGCTAGCATGCACAATTTCGTAATTTTTTTAAAACCGTAAGAGTGCCAAAATCGAGAAATCCACTTGCTAGATTTTCTCTTAGTAACTAACTCCTGATTTTTAAGGAATTAAAAGTTAGGCGTTGAACAAACAGGCATCAAAGAAGAATCAGGCATTGAGATCTGGGACCCACCTCAGGGAGCCTTGATTCTTCTCCAGGCCTGTCCTATGGCTTCTACAACCTCTGGAATTCAATCATGTGCATATGCACCTCTATGGGCCCTCATTTCTATCACAACGCCTGAATTTAATTTCAGGCGCTTGATGGAAGTTCAGGCATTGGAGTGAATTTCAGATGCTAAGCCTAGGGTTAAAAATTATTTTTTCCAAAATCAGTTTCGTGTGTGTGTCCTAGATAGAGTGTAAAGACCTAGGAGAAACCTTACCCCTCTGGGCCCTAACTTTGTGGTCAAAAACCAAGGATGGTTGTTGATCCTAACACCCAATGCCTAAATTTCCCCTTAATTAAATCAAGCATTGAAATTTCAGGTGTCGGACCAAAAAACAGGCGTTAGGCCTGTGACAGATGACCAAGTGGCCTACTTTGAGAGACCATATCTCCACGTGGCCTGAACTCAGGACCTCTAGGGTTAGAACCTTCGGTTAACCCAAACCATGGGTTGCACAGCACTGGGACCCCCCAAACCACCTTAAAAGATTATACAAACATGCTGATATGATCAGCCTCCAATGCCAAATTTTCACCCTAAATTAAATTCAGGCGTTGGAAATACATGCATTGAGATGAAATATAGGTGTTAAGCCTGTAACACAGAAAACACTATTTCTTTCTTTTCTTCCCTTTGTTCCAGGGTTGATCTTAACCCTAAAGAGCTAAACCAAAAACATTTTAGAGGGGTTTACCATCCCTCTAAAGGTTCAATCCAAGAAGGGGTCTCCTACAATTAGAATAGGTTAATGTAAAGGCCAATTTCTTGATTTTCTAGAAACCAACACCTGATTTTTACCTTAAATTAAATTCGGGCGTCGAAAAATCAGGTGTTGAGGGTAAAATCAGGTGTTAAGTCTGAGAAAAATCTAGCAAACTCCTAACTTAAAATCCACAAAGCATGGGCTAAGACATACTTTAAGACTTGTGTGAATGGGAGAAGCCGCCCTAAAAAGGCGGGTATTTGGGATGCATAACACCTTCCCCAAGTGCAATCAAATAACTTACCCTTAATCTCCATAACACAGACTAGTATCTGGAGTTAAAACCTAGACATTTGGGTCTAGACTTCTCCTCTTCCCTGAAGAGGAGAACCGATGTCCAACACTATTAGTTAAACCCTGAGTTGGTGGTGACTTCAAGCAAAGCCCAACCCTCACACAGAAGGGGTTGGCGCACACCTCGATCTGAAGTGGGCCCCAATGTCCATAGAATGGCAACTCCACTGGGACATGTTTAATCTCCACATGCATAAGTCTTAGTTTATGTCAAACACATGCTTTAACATGTCTATTCTCTTTCTCACATGTCTACTTGTTTTCTCACATGTCTACTTGCTTTCTGACATGCTTACTTACTTTGAATTAGATTTAGGTCACTTCATTAGTTAGTTAGGATAACATTCCACCTTTAACATTCATTTCAAATTGTCATGCACAAGATAGAAAACATGTTCACTTTGCTTTAGGGTAGCTTGAATTAGTTAGTAGGAACAAAATTCACATCTGAACAACTTGTATGCAACACATCTCTATTATTTTATACTTTGCACAAATGAGTCCAAGGACACAACATTGCACCAATACATCACTCTCATGAGCCCTTATCTAGGCCATTACCCACCAATGGACCAACATTAGATCACCACATAGGATGGGAACAACATTTGAGCAGTTGTTGCTATGTCAGCACAACCATTCTGAGTTACCCAAGCCAGTTACTACTCTGTGATATGATCTTTTTTAGGGAGGTGTTTTGACTAGTACACTCATCTTTTAGAATCTCAAAAAAACATGCATATGTATTCATTTTAAGGCTAGAGTTATTTAAGCTACACTCAATAGCTTAGAGGTCTAGCTTTAGGTTTGTTTATTGTGATTTCGATTGATTACTTGCATGATTTAAAAAAAAAAAAAAGGAACCAGGAATTCATGTCTAACTTTATAAAATTAGTCCAAATTAGTTTTTTAGATAATTTGGTTTTGATTTTACCTTCTTATTTAAATTTGAGTATCTCTCCCCCTTTTTGCATAATATATGTAACGTGATGGTGTAGATGGTATAGACATCCCATAAGTAGAACAACAAGTAAACCAAACCATAAAGGAATAAAAAGAAAATGAATGAATAAAAGTTACCCTCAAATAACTAAAGTACGTAACCAATCTGAGTGCAACATCATCTCAAGCAAACAAAATAAAAGTAATCTCAAAACATGTCCAAAGTCATCCACGGTTAATATATACAACCCATCAACCAAAAAATGTTTAAATACACCTCCTAATGAATAAAAAAGAGAAAACAAAAAAAAGAGTCCAATCTCCCAGTCGATCATCTATTCTACTATCCACGTAATCCACCATCCCCTTCTTGCCCATTTTCTTCTTCCTATAATAGGAGTGGCCTTGCTCCAGCATGAGGCGTCTGTACCATAAACTCCAGAAGCACTCTTTGCCTAGGCCTGAGAAGACTATCATCAATTTATAGATGAGCCACCTCCACTACACTACTTGGCACCAGTGTTGTCTACACCTCGGGCTCTCCCCTAACCTCAGGCTCCCCCATCATCTGCTCTCCTCCAGTCTCAGGCTCTCCCCTGGTCTACTCTCCCTCTGGTTACTCTACCTTAGGCTCGATGGAGGGCATCTCAATGTCCTCCGTAACATCTCCTGTATCCCTTGGAATGGGGATTTGTCTCTATAAATATAAAAAAAACACACATGTCAAAACCCTCTTAAAGAAAAATGTTCTTAAAAGAAAACAAATAACCTTGTATCTTTACCTCCTCCACCTTTGCTCTATGGCTTGCCTTCGAGGCCATGACCTCAGCCAAGTGGGCTTGGTGCTTTTGCCCCACCAGGGTAAAGCACCTCTCCAACTTCCGAAGGGCACTGAGGTACACCTCCCTAGAAACCTACATAAGTACACAAAACATTGTGAAAAATTAAAAATGTATAAGTTTTAAAATTTAATTACTTAAACAAATCAAACCATACCTAAGTCGTTGCTTCAAGGGGCACCCAACCCTTAGGTAGCTCGGCCTCTAGCAAGGGCTCCTTAATGACCCCACCCTCGAGGTTAGCCACGGTCACTACCTTGGGTATCATACCCATCAGGTCGAGCTTAGCTAGGCGAACCCTCCTCTTCCTCCCTCTCCAGGTAGAGGTGTCGGCTCCTCCATAGGCTGTGCCTCTACTACCTATTAAAAGTTAAACAAGTCAAAAATTGTCAAACCAAAAGAAAGAAAAATAAAGAAAATAAACAAATGTTTTCAAAAAATAAAATAAACTCACTTGAGCCTCAATGGGGTCACCCAAGGGCCCACAAGTCTAAGTGGCCCACCATTCGCTATAATTTCTGGCCCAATCCAAGAACATAGAGGCCTCAATGCCCTTGTTGAGAGGTAGGCCATCAGAAGCGCCCTATCTGTCTACAGCACTGCACTGGCAAGCTCAAGAAATGGCCGAAGCCCATGGCCCTCACCTGATCCTGGACGTTGGAACACATACGTCCCCACAAGCCTAGGACCCCAGACCAAGAGCCGTAGTGCTTTACTCTCCCCCTAGCCTACAAAGGAAAACATATTAAAATATGTTAGAATAATGTTTATGAGCAAAAAAAAGAAACAAAAACAAATAAAAAAGAAACAAAAAATATCAAAAATGACAAATTTGTCTCTCAGGCCTAACGCCTGATTTTTAGGCTGATGCCTGTATTTTAGCTAATGCTTGATTTTTTAACGCCTATTTTTTAAAACAAAGAAAAATCAGGCGTTACACTTGTAATTTAGGGCAGTGATTTTCAAGCATTGGAAAGCCCAAAAATCACCAAAAAAAACTTGTAAAAACCTATTCTAAATCATTCCTAAATCAAAATTAAAGCAATATAATTCCATTTAAATGATTTAAAACTAAAAATACATTGCAATCTAAAGAAAAATGCAAAAATGAACAAAAGCATTAAATAAAAAACAAAGCATTCAAACAAAAAGAAAAATTTACAAAAGCATGGAATAAACCCATGATCAAATAAAAAAAACTTACCCCATCTACAGTGGGGCGCTTCCATAAAGCTTTCTCTTGTGCTGAGAGAAGTGGGAAGTGGCGGCTTGATCCTCGACTCATTGTCGTCAAAGAAGAAAAGAAAAAGGATGACTTTTGTTTGAAAATTGAAAAGGGAAGAAAGAACAAGGATGTGGGGACCTCTCATCTCGTTTATAACCAAAAATAGCAACTTGAAACACAAAAAGACAAAAGACCTAACTGCGGGTTATTTAAAGTTGTAATTGCTTCCAATGCCTAATCATGCTCCCAACGCTTGATTTTTAATTCAATTAAAATCAGGCGTTGAGTCAAAAAATAGGCATTAGGCTTAATTTTGCATAATGTTGTTTTCAGCATAAAATGACATTTCTAACCTAGTGTTCATGCTTGTGCTTATAGACATGGTCCATAGACCCATGCAATTGGATACATACTCTACCATCTCCATGAACTTCACAAATACCCTAATTGCCCTTCCTCTTGAAGAACGGGAAGTTTGGAAAAGTCAAAGTCAGCTAGGGGAAATATTGGCCTTAGCCCAAATCAACTTGGATTGGCCATTGATAAAAGCATCCATTTCCTTTTGGGACCCGACATCTATGGTTTTCTGCTTCAAAGAATAAGAGCTTATGCCTACTATTAAGGAGCTCGAATCCTTCCTAGATTGGGAACATTATCTCTACATCAATGCCATAATCCCGACTCACAAGCCTAGCTACCTGAAAGGCTTCCATACACTAGACATCTCCAAAGCCTCCCTACCTAAGGAAGCTAAAGGAGAATATTTGTACTGCCCTTGTGACCTTTATTTGAAAAAGGTTGGAAGAAAGTTGGTGACTTTGCCAACCCCGTCAAATTCAGAGCATTCACATTAGTGGTCTTAAGACAGCTTTTGCTATCACATAGCAGGCATCATGTCAATGACGTCTTACTCGACATTTTAGATCAGCATCTACAGAAGAAGACACTTGCACCTATGATCATCTTAGAGACCATCTCCAGTCTCTTACATTATGCCCGACATCCCAGAGGACGACTATATGGTTGCCTAGCTTTCTTACAAGCCTGGTTATGGGAACATCTGTCCATCCTTGCATCTTTCCTAGCTTATGTGTCATGAGATCTAACTCGAGCATAGGTCCATGTTAAAAGCCGACCATTGCCAAATAAAGCAACTACATCAGGTTATTAGAACCTACTAGCTGCCATGCTTCCAAAATAGATTACTTGGCATGTCATGTGGCACAAAGCACGCTACCCGCTCCTTGCTACTAAGGATTGCATATACATGGTCGTCATAGGGGTTCACCACAACACCCCCTATGTACCTATACATGTTCTTCGGCAATTGGCACTTAGGCAAGATCTGACTTCCCCATGGTCTTTGAAGATATACACAAGCTTGATTACCGTACATACACCGTCTACACTAGCCGCTTTATGGGATAGCTCACATACCGGAGTCGCATGACATCCACAGCTAATATCTGCAAAAACATAGACCATGACATCTGCATATGAGCATTGGCTTTCTCACAAGCCTCCACTACAGCCTACTACCCCAGCACCCTCCACATCTTCAAACAAGAGGTCGTGCATAGAATCAACATCTTCATCACATGTAGAGCCTTCTCACACTTAAGTAGAGTATGAGTAAGCACTGGCAGATTTAGCTAAGGAGTAGGCTTCATATGCCCAAACCAAGGCTGCCTTAGAAGTTGAGACACTTTTATGTATAGAGACCGAGGTCTCATGTGGGTGTATTCAACATTGGAATGAAACTCAAGCCAAGCTTATTCACTCTCTGAAGAATGAGCTCAATGATAATAGGACTTCCCATGAAGATTTGGGACTCGAGATGAGGCGTAGCAACAGCATGGCCTTTGTACAAGATCAGTGGATACAATCGTTCACAAACTAAGAAAATAGATCTTCTCCTTGGGCTACAAACCGGTGTCACCTCCACCACCTCCAGTGGTGCCTGATCTTTAGATTTCTCTTTATGTTGTCTTTTTGATGTATCAGGGAAAGTACCCCCTCCTTTGTAATCATTTCTAATATGTATTATACAAAGTTTTGTTTGCAAAAATCCTATAGTTAAATTAAAGGACATGAATTCATCTGTATGACATATGCACTTGTAAAGCACCTAGCTATTAATTATAAATGAATGTAAAGAATGAACCTTACAAATTAATAACATTAAACCCTTCTTTTCTTCCAACTCGGTTAAGCAAGCTATAATTGCTCCCCTAAAGACTTGACTACAGAAGCGAAGAAGGCACAACGTAGCAAAGCTATGGCTGACAAGTCAACACCTCCTTCTGCCATGAGTACTACACCTCTCACCCTCCCAGAGGCATCCACAGGAAATCCACCTCCTACCACAGGTACGAATATACGCAACTTTGGAATTATGTTGTGCAACTCCTATAAATGGTACATAGTTATGCACGTTGGGTGCCTGTGGTACACAATTTCAAAATTTGGCAAAAAGGTTTGCACATATAGGCTTCTAGTGCACAACTCCTCCAAGTGACCCAAAGTTATGCACGTTTGGGCTTGTAGTGCACAACCCCTAAAAATACTACAAAGTTACACACAACTGTGATTGTGGTGCACAACTCTAAAATAAGGTACGAAGTAATGGAAGTTTGTGCTTGTGGTGTACAATTGCTAAAAATGGTATGGAGTTGGGGCTTGTAGCACACAATTTAAAACTTCGGCACAAAGTTTAAAGTGGGCCTCTAGTACACAACACCTCAAAGTGATCCAAAGTTATGCATGTTTAGGTTTGTGGTGCATAACTCCAAAAAATGTTACAAAGTCACAAGTGGGATTGTGGTACACAACTCAAAAATAAGGTACGAAGTTACACAAGCGTGGGCTTATGGTGCACAACTCCAAAAAGTGGTACGAAGTTATGCACCTTGGGACTTGTGGGGCACAATTTCAAAATTCAGTACAAAGTTTTGCACGTGTGGGCTTGTACTGCACAACTCCTTCAAGTGACCCAAAGTTAGTCACGTTTGGGCTTGTAGTCCACCACTATTAAAAAGGGTACAAAGTTATGTACAAGTGGGATTATGGTGTAGAACTCCTAAAAATGGTACGAAATTATGCATGTTGGGGCTAGTGGTACACAATTTCAAAATTTGGTACAAAGTGTTACTTGTGTGGGATTGTAGTGCAGAACTCCTTTAGATTACCCAAAGTTATGAATGCTTGGGCCTGTGGTGCACCACTACTAAAAATGGTACAAAGTTACGAACAAGTGGAATTTTGGCGCACAACTATGAAAAAAGGAACAAATTTACACAAGTGTGGCTTATGGGGCACAATGTCAAATTTTGGTACAAAGTGTTGCTCGTGTGGGCTTGTAGTGCAAAACTCTTTCAAATTTCCCAGAGTAATGCATGTTTGGGCTGAGGGTGCACCACTCTAAAAAATTGTACAATGTTATGAACAAGTGGGATTTTTGTGCACAACTATGAAGTAAGGAACGAATTTATACAAGTGTGGGTTTGTGGGTCACAATTTCAAATTTTGGTACGAAGTTATGCACGTGTGGGCTGGTAATTCTCAATTAGTTCAAGTGATCCAAAGTTATGCATGTTTGGGCTTGTGGTGCACAACTCCTAAAAATGGAACAATGTTATGCACAAGTGGCATTGTGTGGTGCACAACCCTGAAATAACGTACGAAGTTTCATAAGTGTGGGCTTGTGGTGCACAACTATGGAAAATGATACGGATTTATGCACATTGGGGGTTGGGGTCCTCAATTTCAAAATTCAGTACAAAATTTTACACATGTGGGCTTGTAGTGCATAACTCCTTCAAGGGACCCAAAGTTATGCATGTTTGGGATTGTGTTGCCCAACTCCTAAAAATGGTACAAAGTTACACACCGGTGGGATTATAGTTTACAACTCTGAAATAAGGTACGAATATACACAAGAGTGTAATTGTGTTGCAAAACTCTTAGAAATGGTACAGAGTTATGCATGTTGGGTGCTTGTGGTGCACAATTTCAAAATTTGGTAGAAAGTTTTGCACATGTGGCCTTCTAGTATACAACTCCGCCAAGTAACCCAAAGTTACACACGTTTGGGCTTATGGTTCACAACTCGTAACAATGGTACAAAGTTACACACAAGTGTGATTATGGTGCACAACTCTAAAATTTGGTACGAACTAATGGAAGTGTGTGCTTTTGGTGTACAATTACTAAAAATGGTATGGAGTTGGGGCCTGTAGCACACAATTTAAAACTTCGGCAAACGTTTTATAGAAGTGGGCTTTTAGTACACAACAGCTCCAAGTGATCCAAAGTTATGCATGTTGATGTTTGTGGTGCACAACTGCTAAAAATGTTATAAAGTTATGAACAAGTGGGATTGTGATCCACAACTCTGACATAAGGTACGATGTTACGCAAGTGATACGATGTTATGCTTGTTGGCGCTTGTGGGGCACAATTTCAAAATTCAGCACAAAGTTTTGTACGTGTGGACTTGTACTGCTTAACTAGTTCAAGTGACCCAAAGTTATTCACATTTGGGCTTGTGGTCCACTACTACTAAAAATGGTATAAAATTACGCACAACTGGGATTGTGGTGTACCACTCCTTAAAATGGTACGAAGTTATGCACGTAGAGGCTTGTGGTGCACAATTTCAAAACTTGGTACAAAGTGTTGCTCGTGTGGGCTTGTGGTACAGAACTTCTTCAAATTACCCAAAGTTAAGCACGTTTGGGCTTATGGTGCACCACTCCAAAAAAAGGTACAAAGTTATGAACAAGTGGAATTTTGGTGCACAACTATGAAAAAAGGAACGAATTTTCATAAGTGTGGCTTGTGGGGCACAATTTCAAAATTTGGTACAAAATTATGCACGTGTGGGCTTGTAGTTCTCAATTCTTTTAAGTGATCCAATATTATGCATGTTTGAGATTGTGGAGTGCAACTCCTAAAAATGGAACAATGTTACGCACAAGTGGCATTGTGTTGTGCACAACCTTGAAACAAGGTACCAAGTTACGCAAGTGAGAACTTGTGGTGCACAACTGAGGAAAATGATACGGAGTTATGCACATTGGGGATTGTGGTCCACAACTTCAAAATCCGCTACAAAATTTTACACATGTGGGCTTGTATAGCAAAACTCCTTCAAGTGACCCAAAGTTATGCAAGTTTGGGATTGTGCCACACAACTCCTAAAAATGGTACTAAGTTACACACCAGTGGGATTGTGGTGTACCACTCTGAAATAAGATATGAATATATGCTACTATGGAATTGTGTTACATAACTCCTAGAAATGGTACGTAGTTATGCACGTTGGGTGCTTGTGGTAGACAATTTCAAAATTCGGCAGAAAGTTTTGCACATATGGGTTTTTAGTGCACAACTCCTCCAAGTGACCCAAAGTTATGCATGTTTGGGCTTGTGGTGCACAACTCCTACAAATGCTACAAAGTTATGCACAAGTGTAATTGTGGTGCACAACTTTAAAATAGGTACGAAGTAATGGAAGTGTGTGCTTGTGGTGTACAATAGCTAAAAATGGTACGGAGTTGGGCCTTCTAGTGCACAATTTAAAACTTCGGCACAAAGTTTTGTACAAGTGGGCTTCTAGTACACAACACCTCCAAGTGATCCAAAGTTATGCATGCTTAGGTTTGTGGTGCACAACTCTGAAAAATTTTACAAAGTTAAGCACAAGTGGGACTATGGTGCACAACTCAAAAATAAGGTACGAAGTTACACAAGTGTGGTGCACAACTAAAAAAAGTGGTACGAACTTATGCACCTTGGGGCTTGTGGGGCACAATTTCAAAATTCAGTACAAAGTTTTGCACATGTGGGCTTAACACAACTCCTTCAAGTGACCCAAAGTTATACATGTTTGGGCTTGTAGTCCACCACTATTAAAAAGGGTACAAAGTTACGTACAAATGGCATTATGGTGTAGAACTTCTAAAAATGGTACGAAGTTATGCATGTTGGGGCCTGTGATACACAATTTCAAAATTTGGTACAAAGTGTTGCTTGTGTGGGCTTGTAGTGCAGAACTCCTTCAGATTACCCAAAGTTATGCACATTTGGGCTGATGGTGAACCACTCCAAAAACTGGTACAAAGTTACGAACAAGTGGGATTTTGGTGTAGAGCTATGAAATAAGGAATGAATTTACACAAGTGTAGGCTTGTGGTGCACAAATTCAAAATTTTGTACTAATTTATGCACGGGTGGGCTTGTAATTATCAATTCTTTCAAGTGATCCAAAGTTATGCACGTTTGGGCTTGTGGTGCACAATTGCGGAAAATTATACGAAATGATGCACATTGGGTATTGTGGTCCTCAATTTCAAAATTCGGTACAAAATTTTACACGTGTGGGCTTGCAATGCAAACTCCTTCAAGTGACCCAAAGTTATGCACATTTGGGATTGTGCTGCATAACTCCTAAAACTGGTATAAAGTTACACACTAGTGGGATTATGGTGTACAACTCTGAAATAAGGTACGAATATATGCAAATGTGGAATTGTGTTGCACAACTCCTAGAAATGGTACGGAGTTCTGCATGTTGGGTGCTTGTCGTACACAATTTCAAAATTCAGTAGAAAGTTTTGCAAATGTTGGCTTCTAGTGCACAACTCCTCCAAGTGACCCAAAGTTACGCACGTTTGGGCTTGTAGTGCACAACTCGTAAAAATGGTACAATGTTACGCACTAGTGTGATTGTGGTGCACAACTCTAAAATAAGGTACGAAGTAATGGAAGTGTGTGCTAGCAGTGTACAATTACTAAAAATGGTACGGAGTTAGGGCTTGTAACGTAAAATTTAAAACTTAGGCATAAAGTTTTATAGAAGTGGGCTTCTAGTACACAACACCTTCAAGTAATCAAAAGTTACACATGTTTAGTTTTGTGGTGCACAACTCCTAAAAATGTTATATAGTTACGCACAAGTGGGATTGTGGTGCACAACTCTGAAATAAGGTACAAAGTTACGCAAGCGTGGGCTTGTGGTGTACAACTCAAAAAAGTGGTACGAAGGTATGAACGTTAGGGCTTGTTGGGTAGAATTTCATAATTTAATACAAAGTTTTGCATGTGTGGGCTTACTGCAGAACTCCTTCAAGTGACCCAAAGTTATACACATTTGGGCTTGTTGTCCACCACTACTGAAAATGGTACAAAGATGCACAAGTGGGATTGTGGTGTACCATGCCTAAAAATGGTACGAAGTTATGCACATTGGGGCTTATGATGCACAATTTCAAAATTTGGTACAAAGTGTTGCTCGAGTGGGCTTATAGCATAATTCCTTCAAATTACCCAAAGTTATGCACGTTTGGGCTTATGGTGCACCATTCCAAAAAATGGTGCAAACTTACGAACAATTGGGATTTTGGTGCACAACTATGAAATAAGGAATGAATTTACAGAAGTGTGGGCTTGTGGGGTACAATTTCAAAATTTGCTACAAAGTTTTGCACGTGTGGGCTTGTAGTTCTCAATTCATTCAAGTGATCCAAAGTTATGCATGTTTGAGCTTGTGGAGCACAACACATAAAAATGGTACAATGTTATGCATGAGTGGCATTTGTTGGAAGTTTACCGTTCTTACACAAAAAATTAGTAAAGTTCATTTAAACAATCACATATCTACATACGCTTTCCCATGATCATCATATGAATCTTTGCAATCTATAATTAAAGTAAGTTTAGAATTATCTCAATCAAATAACCAAACACAAGAATCCGATCTGATCTGGTCTCCAAAGTCTCCACACCTACTCCAGAGTTCTCTACACCTCTCCCACTTCTAGAATTGTTACAGGAGACTATCTAGATGAAGCAAACCATTCATTCATCATCATCACACATAATTTCCATCTAATAGGGCTTTTTTTAATTTGATGGTACCGACCACCTTTTGTCAATACTATGGCTCCCTCATATACCATAGGATTGTGATACTTATCAAACATCCAGTGGTCATTAGAAACCTGATCCTGCAAAACATAATATCTTCTTGTGGGAATAAATTGAGTTTGCCCTAATTAGGTGGATAGTTACTATCCATCAAGTCTTCTGGTGAATTATAACTAATTACATTCCCAGATTTTTGATTTCTGA
>JAOXJP010133149.1:2073-13546 GCA_025762735.1 Platanus orientalis | reverse complement strand
CACTCTTCTAAAGCTCACTACCAAGCTTAGGTATATTTCATTTAGGTACTATTACAACCTAGTTCAATATACAAACCTAACTACTTGCTCAATGGAAAACTAAATAACAACACTCGATGTTTTCGGCGAGTGTGCACTACTTCTGGTGTCTTCAGCAGAGGTAGTCAAGCTTTTGGTGTCTCCGGCATAAGCAAAGCAATAATAATACTGAATATGAATGAAAAATCAAGCAAATATTACCACAATATGGTTGATGTTGCTAGTTGCTTAATGTGTGGGATGCTCTTTGTTGAGCTAATATGCCTTAGCTACCCACAAGCTCCACGTACTTGGCTCTAGTGCTCCTTGAGCTCAGCCAAAGGTGAGTTCCTCTTGGAAAAGTGCTCACCACAACCTCTCCTCAATAGTAGTAGTGATGCTCAATAGGAGAGAAGAAATGAGAGAGAGAAGTATAGAATGCTAGCGACTCAAGCTCAATAATCAGTAGGCAATAAAGGTTTGTATAGTGAAAAGGGTTATCAAAATAGTATGCCTCTTAACTCTCAAAAAATAACTTGGAGTGTTGGAGATGCTTTACTCTAAAGGAAAAAAGTGCCTTTTATAGTAGGGAGGAGCATCCATGATCTTAGGATAGGCATATGATAAAGGGAGGAGCATTTTGAGCCTTTGGATATGCAAAAACGAGGTTCAAATTTCGAAATCCTTGCCTAGGATTTCGTGTTATTATTTTTTTTTCAAAAATGCCCTCCAAACCGATTGAGGGTTTAGAAACTGATTTGAGCTCCAAATCGATTTCGACTTGCCTATCAGGCTCCAAATCGGTTTGGGGTTTCGCAACCAATTTGGGTTTTGGGAAAATTTCCAAAACTTATATTGAAACCGATTTGGGCATCGGGAGATGCTAACTAAGATGCAAAATTAGTAGCGAAATCGATTGTGAGTTTCAAAACCGATTTTGCCAAAATCAATTGCAGGTTCGCAATTGGTTTCAATTGAATTTTTTTGCACTTCTGTTTTGGGTTGTAATCTTTGGACTATCCTTGGGTATCTTGGTTTAGGTAATCACAAGGACGCTAAACCATGTGTAGAGTCATTTTAAGACACAAAATGATATGCATGCATGTGGTATACCTTCCTTTGTGTGCCTCTTTCCTGTGCTCTTCTTTGGGTCTTTGGTCCTTCTTAGCTTCATGAGTTGAATTTGTGAGATCACATAGAACACTGACAAGACTCCTAGCACTACCCAAATGCCCATGGAATTGACATACATCAACAATTTTCCCCTTGTCAATTCCATGAAAAAACCTAAATACACATACATACAAAATCTATTGACTACAACCCAAATACATGGACTCAACAATACACGAGTAAGATTTTAGCTCTATAGTCTTGAAGTCACTTGTGCTTTGAGTCAATAAGCCCTGCAAACACAACCATAAAACAACCACCTTCCTTATGCCAAATAGCCAATGTGAGAACAATATATATGAGTAATGCAAAGCATGAAAGAATATTATAGAATGTATAACAAGTAAGTTGTTTTGATTTATAGGTTGAGGTTTTTAACTTTTTAACTCCCCCTATGTTAGTGCTCTCTCACTAAGTATGAAGTGGCTTATAGATTACTAATTCTCTTAGTGTCATACCTTTGTTCCTCTCTTGTATGTCCTATATGAATTGAGTGACTCCCTCTCACTCTCATAACTCCACACCACACAAATGCGCATGCGGATTTTGAATATCTTTCCCCCTTTTTGGCATAAATTGACAAGCACATAGAATGAGCACATATAAAGCCAAATAGAGAGAATAAAAAGAAATGGACAAACTAAAATATATACCATCAATGAGTTAAAAGGCCCATTGGGCTATAATTAAAGGTCAAAGGGGACTATCCCCTAGGTACAAGACAATTAGAAAATCTAATATGAAGAGCCCTTACAGGGCATAAACATCTATACAAAAAAAGTGAGACCCAAATCACTCAGAGTCACTGCTCTCTGAGGCAATGATCTGCTCAACCCCATCCTCATGGTCCTCATCACCATCCTCATAATCATCATCATCAACATCATCTCCATCGTCATCACCCTCTCCATCTCCCTCGACTTTCGCACTACTACCAATAGCTTCAACACCTGCTATAGTGGTGGTCTCATCCTTTGACTAAGGGCCTACTCGAATCTGTGGAGAATGTACCTTGAAATCGGTTTCCACCTCGGGCTCAAAGTCTAGCACACTCACGAATCCCAAGCGGATGAGATGCTCTAGATGATCAGCGTTGTAACACGTTGCCAACTACTTCTGGTTGGAAGCCAGGGTCTTCTGATTCTTCAAGACATTGGTAACCTTCCTAACCAGAGTGTGAAGGAGGGTCATTATCAAGGTACTAGCAAAGACGGTGTGTGCACAAGAGGGTTTGGAAGTGAGGCTTGTAGTCGTGTCGACAAGGCCCATCTTCTGGAGGGTCCCATGCCTAATGGCCCTCCCATCTTTACAACCCTTAGGTGCCACTTTAAAGGGCACCTTCGCCGCCTGGAGAAGATGTGTGATCAGTGTGGGATATGGTAAACTCCTAGTTGAGTGGGCTGCATCGTGCGACCAAATCATGGTGTGGCAAAGGATTGTTGGAAGGTCAATTTGTTGATTGTTGAGGATGCCATCAATAAGGTAGCCGGTGTAATCCGTCAACACACTCCGATTGGTGGTAGGGAGAATGTTGTACATGAAAATGCGGTGAAGGACTTGCACAATAGGCTGACACTGCTTGTGCAGCAAATAATTAGGCCAATTCATGAACTTCCCACATAGGTTTTCTACCATGTCGCCTTTCTGATCCATGGTGAGGTGGTGAATCAGAGACACCATGGGAGTTGGGGGATGAGGAACCCCAAATACCTGAGAGAATGGTGGGGCTAACTTGCACCGGTGTGTTACACACCCCGTCCAAAATGAGTGTCTCGTTGTCAATATCGAATATGTTCACGTAGAAGACGCGAACGGTCTCTTCCTGGACAGGGCCTGATACTAAGATGAAGGCCATCCATCTCCTCCCTTCTAGAGTCTCTGTCAACCGAGCTGTCCGTATGGTCCCAGCATTAACCGCTCGCTCGGTGATGATAGAGCGATGGGAGAAGATACGCTGATACCGATCCATACAACATCGCGGCAAGGGGAGGAGGCCGCATTTCTCTTCGACCATTGAGGAGGTGGAGACTCCATCATTGGTTGCTTCCTCAGGTTCCGAGGAGGGTTAGATGAAGATCCACCATTTGACGCAGTTTTCTTTATGCATGGAGGCATGATTTCGAGGCGAAAATGTGAAATCTCAAATAGGAAACCCAAAAATGGTGAAAATGGAGCTTTGGGGAAAAACTATAGTTTGTTTGATGTAAAAATGAGAGAAAACGAATGGTTTTCTCCTTTAAAAATTGCATGTGAATTTCTGGTCAAAATTGCCCTCCAAATCGATTGTAGGTTTCGCAACCAATTTAGGCCAATTCAATTGCAAGTTTCGTAATTGGTTTGAGGTGAAACCGATTTCAAATGTGGATTTTTTGAATTTTTATCCTTTTTTTGAGGTGGGTTCCTCCCACTCACTGCCACACTTCTCCCCATGTATGCCTAACTCCATGACCATGTCCACATGTTACCATGATCTCGGGAGAATCACATATGATTCCCCTAATGGTGTACAAGACTAACACTCTAAAGATATTCAAACTGCTTGGAATCAAGAGGTTTGGTTAGAATGTTTGCTAATTGATCTTCGGTCTTGACATAATCTAAGGATACGATATTTTCTTCTACCAATTGGCAGATGAAATGGTGTCTTATGTCAATGTGTTTTGTTCTACAATGTTGGATAGGGTTCGTAGAGATGTCAATGACACCCTTGTTGTCTACAAATAAACTCATGGTGCCTTGTTCCAATTTGTAGTTTCGAAGCATTTGCTTTATCCATAAGAGTTGGGTGTATCCGCAACCAGCTGCAATATATTCAGTCTCGGCAGTTGATAGAGACTGAAGTTTTGTTTCCTGCTATACCAGGAGACAAGACTGTTGCCTATGTAGAAGCAAACCCCACTCGTGCTTTTGCGATCCTCCACATCGCCAGTCCAATCATCATTTAAGTACCCAGCTCTGGTATCAAATGGGTATCACAACCCAAACTCCGTAATCCCATGGATATACTGGAAAATCCTCTTAGCTGTCTTAAGATGTGATTTTTTGGGGGCAACTTGGTATCTAGCACATGCACCTACACTGAATGCAATGTTTGGTTTACTTGCAGTCAAATAGAGCAAACTCCCAATAATGCTCCTGTAGTAGGTGGAATCGATCTCTGCTCCCTCGAGGTCTTTAGTGATCTTGTCATTTATGCTAATGGGTGTGCTAGCTGGTTTGGATTATCGCAATCTAAACTTGGAAACAAGGTCTCTGGCAAACTTGGTTTGACTAAAAAAGATACCATCATTTGTAGACCTAGGAAGAACTTTAGTTCTCCTTCCATACTCATCTCAAATTCTGATTTCATTATTTGGGCAAAGCTATGAAACATCTCCTCACTGATAAACTCAAAAATGATGTCATCTACATAGATTTGAGTGATGAGTATATGATCATTTTGTTTCTTGACGAAGAGTGTTTTGTCAACACTTCCTCGATCAGTAGATCAAAATACTGATCAAGAAAAAACTTTGTTAGTCTTTCATACCAAGCTCTTGGAGCTTGTTTGAGACCATACAGAGCATTCTTGAGTCTGAATACATAGTTAGGTAGATGAGGGTCCGCAAATCCTTCAAGTTGTTCAACGTATACTTCCTCTTGGAGAATTTCATTTAGGAATGCAATCTTGACGTCTATTTGATATAGCTTGAATTTTAAATAACATGCTATAGACAAGAGAATCCTAATGGACTCTAACCTTGCAACAAGGGCAAATGTCTCCTCAAAATCAATGCCTTCTATCTGGGCATACCCTTTCGCAACTAACCTGGCTTTGTTTCTAGTCACTATACCATGTTCATCGTGTTTGTTCTTGATGATCCATTTGGTACCAATGACATTCTTGTCAGTAGGCCTTTCTGTGAGAAACCATACATCATTCCTTTGAAATTGATTTAGTTTCTCTTGCATGGCTAGGATCCAATCCGGATCATTTAGAGTCTCTTTTACTTTCTTGGGCTCTATTTTAGAAGTGAAACATAGGTGACTAAGGATGTTTTCTATTTGTCTCATTGTCTTCACTTTAATGTTAGGATTACCAATGATGTTTCATCGTAATAATCCTTTGGTGAGCCTTTTATCCTTGGGTTGAAGTTGAATTTCTTCAACTTCTTCCTCGGAACTTGATGAAGAAGAGTGCTCTTCTTGATTTCTTTGGAATTTGTCAATCTTCACTTGAGATGAGCTCTCATTCTCATGATCTGACAACACTACTAGTAAGTTTCCTTACTCATATGTTGCTTCAAGATCATCTACCATCACATTGATTGACGACTCCATTGAGCGAGTCCTGATGTTATAGGCACGGTAGGTTCTACTAGTTGTGGAGTATCCTAGGAGCATGGCCTCATCGCTCTTCTCATCAAACTTGCCTAGATGTCCTATATCTTGAAGAACATAGCAAGTGCTGCCAAATATTTTGAAGTATTTGACCATTGGCTTTTTGCCATTCCACAATTCATATGGGGTTTTGGATGTACCCGGTCTAAGGTAGACTCGGTTAAAGACATAGCATGTCATGTTAATTGCTTTAACCCAAAACCTCTTTGGTATGTTTTTGCTTGAAAATATTATTGTAGCCATCTTTAGAAGAGTTGTCTTCTTCCTTTTAGCCACCCTATTTTGTTAGGGAGTTTTGGGGGCTGAAAACTCATGTTTCACTCCAAACACTTCACACAAACTTGAGAATTTATGATTCTCAAATTCTCTTCCATGGTCACTTTGGATTCTCTTGATAGATATTTCTTAACTTGAATTCATTTGCAAATGTTTAGGAATTCTTTGAAGGCTTTGGATTTCTCCCTTAGGAATGATACCCAAATATACCTAGAGAAATCATCAATCACGACCATAAAATACTTCTTCCCTCCTAGATTCTCGTTTCTAGTTGGACTGGCCAAGTCCATGTGAAGAAGTTTTAAGCGTCTAGTAGTCCCAATAGATGTAAATTTCTTATGTGAGACCCTAGTTTGCTTCTCCATTTGATAACTTTTGTATATTGGGTTGTCAACCTTGTTTAGCTTAGGAAGGTCCTTCACTATTCCCTTTTTGCTAAGTCTTGCAAGGTCTCTAAAATTGAGATGCCCTAATCTTTGGTGCCTAAGATTGATCTCATCCTTTTGTGTCAAAAGATAAGTGGCCCATTGTTGGGAATGTGGGTTAATGACATAGCAGTTGTCACTTGTCCTTACTCTTTCGGCTAGGATGCTGTATTCCTTGTGATCTTTGATCACACATCCATCTTTGCCGAATTGCACTTTATAGTCTTTGTCACATATTTGACTAATGCTAATCAAATTGTGTTTAAGGCCTTGCACATAGAGAGCCTTTGTGAGTTGTGGAATGCTAGGGGTCGCCATTGTTCCTACCCCAAGGATTTTGGTGGTGTTTCCATCACCAAAAGTGACATGTCCACCTTGAGCTTCCTATTGTTTGATAAAGAGTTCTCTCACTAGACGTATGCCTAGAGCATCCGCTATCAAGGTATCGCCTTGATGAGCTTCTGGCTCTTAGTACGGTATAGATGACCAAACACTTTGGATCATCCTTCCTTACCCAAACTTTCTTAACCTTGGGAGGTTGAGAGGCTTGCCGTTTGACACTTAGTTGGGTTAGGTCCTCCTTTCTTTGAAGGTTTCTATTTTCAATGTTTTGAAAATAGTTTCTCTTCTTGACATTCTTCCTATTTGATGTTTTCTTTACTTGCATTCTTTGAGACTTAATGTCATTTTCCCTTTTTCTACAATTCACCATGATGTGTCATTTTAAGCCACAATAGTAGCAATAAAATGTAGGTCTTCTTGGTGCATAGAATTGTGTTGTTTTTCTTCTAGATTGTTCATTGTAGAAGGATTAAGGATCTCTTCTAGGATTCCTATTTTGATTGGGTTACACCCTAGTCTTCCAAGAAGTGGAGGATTTCACTTGAGCTCTTCCATATATGGAAGTCTAATTTGCTCGATATTTATTTCATGTCTCTTTAGCATAGGAATATGGTTTGCTCCTTCTTTGAGCTTCTCTAGAGGAAGATGCTTGGTTGGTTTGAGGTTTACTCCCAACCACTTATGCATAGGATCTTGATTAGGGTTGCATAGACCTCTCCCAATCTTTACCTTGTCTCATAGTACTTTACTTTTGAGTGGGGTAGTAGTGTTCTTCTCAGCCTTGTTTGACCTTTTGATAGGTCTAGGAGGCTCCACCTTTTCTTTTCCCTTGTAAGAGGGTTGTGAAGGCGGTTGAGTAGATCCTTTGGTTTTGACAAAGCCATTTTTGGGCTTTTGAGTTGAGGTGGAGGTAATGGCCTCGGAATAACCAAGTCTGATCATATTCCCATGCTCTTTGCCCATTTTGAGCATCTTCTCAAACTTCCCATTCCCTTGGCCAAACATTGAGATGTTATTCCTCTTATTTTCTTTAAGCTCCTTGATTTGTTTGAGATAATCAAGGAACTTCCTTGTGAGTTGAGCACAAGTCAAGTTAAGAGCTTTGTTCCTCTCATTTAGTGTTTAGACTTAGTCTTCCAACTCTTGGATGAGTGAGTCATCACTATGAAACTCATCCTTTTCTTCCTTAAGCTTTTTGAGCTTCTCCTAAAGCTCTAGAACCTTGATGGACAATATTTGATTGTCCTCAATAAGTCTTCTCTTCTCATGCTTCCTATTGTCTTGTTCTAAGCCTAGAAATAGCCTAGAGTCATTGAGCTTCTTTTCTAGTTGCACTATTTTTAGACTCATTTCTTCTTTTTTACATAGGAACAAGTAATTTTCTTTGGAATGGTCTTTCTCCTTTTCACTTTTTGAAGAAGACTTATCTAAGAGATGAGAGAGTGTTTTCGAGGGATTTTGACTTTTCAGTCAATTCAATGATTCCTCTCTTTTGCATCATAAGTCTCCTCCTCTTCTTCATACTCTCCCTCATCTTCACTTGAGTCACTAGACTCCAACAGTGAACTCATGGGAGTTCCAAAAGCCATAAAAACCTTGATCTTTTGTGAGGGAACTTCCTCACTACTTTGGGATTCATGTTTCGAAGTCTTAGACTCATCATCCCATGTGGCTGCCATGACCTTGCCCTTTGACTTGTACTTGTTCTTTTTATTGTCACAATCTTCGGTAATATGCTCCCTACCTTTGTATTCATAGCAAATGAGTGGTTCTTTGGAGAAGTCTTTTTTTTTTTTGTATCTGGGGTAGGACTTTGTTAATTGCTTGTTCTTGGAGTAATCTTTGGTATTTCTCCTAAAGAACTTCTTGAACCTTTTGGCAACAAGGGCCAAGTCATCATCCGAATCTTCATTTGATTCGGAGGGCTTTTCTACTTTAAGGGCAATGCCCTTCTTCTTGGTAGGTTCCTTTATGACTGTTTCAAATGTTTGAAGTGAGTCAATCAACTCCTCTAACTTCAGGACTTGTAGGTCTTTCCTCTACTCTATAGCGGTTACTTTAGGCCTAAAACTTTTAGGTAGGGACTTAAATACTTTTCTAACCACTTTAGACTTGGTGATGTTCTCACTCAGACTTCTTATGATGTTCACCAAGTTTGACAACTTGGCATTGAATTGAGAGATTTCTTCATTTTCCTCTATCCTAAGGGCTTCAAGTTGTGCTATGTACATTTGGAGCTTAGACATTTTTACGGCACTTGTACCCTTATCGGTAATTGAGAGAAGCTTCCACTCTTCCTTTGCCGTTTTAAAATGAGCTATCCTCCTAAACTCATCCGGGGCTAAACCACTAGTTATGACATTCAATGCCCTAAAGTTAAACTTGTGAGCATCTGACTTGGCATGAGTCCACTCACTCCTAGGTTTGTTGGGATAACCATCAACAATCATATTTCATACCCTAGGGTCATAGGCATTTAGGAATATTTCTATTCGATATTTCCAAAATCTATAGTCGGTTCCATTGAAAAATAGAGGGGTACTAATAGACATGACACTATCTTCTCCAGCCATCTGGGATTTTTAACTAGGATTTAATTCGGGGTGTTAAGCCCTATATGAGTAACCTAGGTTCTGATACTAATTGAAATGACATTAAAATAATCCTAGAGGGGGGTGAATAGGATTTCTCAATTAATTTATCCCTTTTAAAATTACCTTGTAGATGTTATTAATTTCCTTTTCACTTTGCTCAATTGAGTATGTGCTTTAATGTAACTACTCAAGAATAATATCAAACATATGCTAAACAAGAGTAGTATAAAGTGTAAAGATGGAGAGACAAACAATCACACAATCACAACCACAACACAAGATTTATAGTGATTTGGCATTCGGGCCCACGTCCACTCTTCTAAAGCGCATTGCCAAACTTAGGTATATTTCATTTAGGTACTATTACAACCTAGGTTAATACACAAACCTAACTACTTACTCAATGACAAGTTAAACAACAACACTTGTTGTCTCTGGCGAGTGTGTACTACTTCTGGTGTCTCCGACAAGTGTGTACTACTTCCGGTGTCTCCGGTGGAGGTAGTTAAGCTTCTGGTGTCTCCGGTGGAAGCAAAACAATAACAATAATGAATATGAATGCAAAGACAATCAAATATTACCACAATATGGTTGATGTTGCTAGTTGCTCAAATGTGGGATGCTCCTTAATGAACTAGTATGCCTTAGCTACCCATAAGCTCCAAGTACTTGGCTTTAGTGCTCCTTGAGCTCAGCCAAAGGTGAGTTCCTCTTGGGAAAATGCTTACCACAACCTTTCTTCAATAGTAGTAGTGATGCTCAATATGAGAGAAGAAATGAGAGAGAGAGAAGTGGAGAATGCTAGCTATTCAAGCTCAATAATCAGTAGGCAATGGAGCTTTGCACAGTGAAGAGGGTTTTCAAAATAGTATGCCTTTTAGCTTTCTCAAAAAATAACTTAGAGTGTTGGAGATGCTTTACCCTAAAAGGAAAAAGTGTCTTTTATAGTAGGGAGAAACATCCATGGCCTTAGGATAGACATATGATAAAGACAGGAGCATTTTGAGCCTTTGGATATGTAAAAATGGGGTTCAAAATTTTAAATCCTCACCTGAAATTTCTTGTTAATTTTTTTTCTTCCAAAACTGCCCTCCAAACCAATTGGAGGTTCAGAAACTAATTTGGGTTCCAAATTGATTTCGAAATCCCCAATCGATTTCAACTACCTATCAGGCTTCAAATCAGTTTGGGGTTTCGCAATCGATTTGGGTTTTGAGAAAATTTCCAAAACTCATATTGAAACCGATTTGGCCTTATCGGTTTCGGCCTCGGGAGGTGCTAACTGAAATGCAAAATCAATAGCGAAACTGATTGCGAGTTTCGCAACTGATTTTGCCGAAATCGATTATGGGTTTTGCAATTGGTTTCGACTGAATTTTTCTACACTTTTAATTTAGGCTGTAATCTTTGGGCTGCCTTTGGGTATCTTGGTTTAGGTATTCACAAGGACTCTAAATCATGTGCAGATTCATTTTTGGACTTACAAAATGATATGGATGCATGTGGTATACCTTCCTTAGTGTGCCTATTTCTTGTGCTCTTCCTTGGGTCTTCGGTCCTTTTTGGCTTCATGAGTCGAACTTGTGAGATCACATAGGGACACTTACAAGACTCCTAGCATTGCGTAAATGCCCGTAGGATTGACAGACATCAATAGGCAGTACTACATGGATACTCAATCCTCTTATAATAATCACGCTCAGGCTGCTCAAATCGCTCCTCATGATTTCTCTTAAGAGCGATCATTTCATGTTGGAACTGCTATGATGATTTTGCACCTTGGACATTATGTGACTGCTGTAGAGGAGGATTTTCCTGAGAATCTTCCCTATCCTAAAGAGGTGGTTGATGGGCTACACTGGAAGATTCCAATGGAGGCAATCTGGCAGCAATCATGTTGAGTCTTTTGCATCTCCGCCATTTATGCTTGCATACCCTTCACATCACTTTGGTTGTCCTTCACTGTATCATTAAGCTCTAGGATGTCCTTTGCATGTTTATCCGCCATGGTAGATAGTGTATTCATAGTATAGACCATGATTCAAGCTTATGTAACCCTTTCTAGAAGATCCCAAAAAAAGTCTGAAATAACCCTACAGCTTCTGAATGAGTTTTATTGGCTTATTCTCTTATAAGATATACCCTAGAGTAATTAGGGACACAAATAAAAGCTCGATGATGTAAGAGATTGGGTTTTATTTAATTCAGGGTATGCCCTAAAATTATTTTGAAGCCTTTTATAAGACCCTAAATTAATTTTGGGGC
>JAOXJP010133138.1:0-13547 GCA_025762735.1 Platanus orientalis | reverse complement strand
GTGGCTTTCATCTCTATAAACACTGTTATGACACAGCGGAACATTGGATTCAAGTTTGCAATTGCTTGAAGCAAAACGGGAAAACAACAAAGAACAATCACTCAATACAAAGTTTTGTTGGGTTAGTGTCTTGTATTCAACCTAAGATATAACCTAGAGGACGATCCGAAGAAAAACCCGAATATGATCTGTTTATGGGCGAAGGTGAGCAACGTGAATATGACCCGGTCAAAAATTTTAAGCTGTATTTTGTATTGATTTGGGATCCGAATCTGACCCACAGAGATTAAGGTTTTGGGGGTTTATATTTGGGGGTTTCTCGATTTCTGAGTCATCGCACTGTTCATTGTAATATCTGTTTTCTCTCATAATGAAAGCTCTCTCTGTGTTTTCGGCCATGGACGTAGGCTTCAAGTTGAACCACATAAATTGTCTTATTCATGCTGTGTGATTGCTGTTTGCATTATTTTCTTTTCTCATTTATTGTTGCGCACAATCCCAAAATCTAGGTTTTTGCACAACAAATTAAATGTGGTGCGACAAGATTCCCTACATTCACAGGGGAAGACAATCAAGAACTTTCACTAAAACATAGCATATACAAAGTCCAAAGGCAACTTCCCAAAACCGAGAAGGCGAAACCCTAAGGGAAAATCCCGAAAGAACTTTTCATAGTGCCTTTCTTCAGCTTTACAGTCTCACACCTTTTACACTCCCTAAACCCCCATACAACCCCTTCATACAACATCATGCATCCCAAGAAACCCTACACCCTAATGTGGGTCAAAACCCCCAAAAGCATTGGACCTGAACTGAGTCCAAATTTTAGTAGGGCTCCAGCCAAAAAATGGGTCATATATGGTCTTCTCCGGATCACCCAAATGAGTTGTGTTTGGATTGAATTCAAGACACTTTCCCAACCAAAGGGATTTCCTGAAGTGTTTTTTCTGTAGCGAGATTGAAGCACCAGGGTGCCGGGTGTGACACGTGGATCAAAAAAGTAAAAAAAAACTCAGCAGTGGTTCACTTTTTGTGGTGACTCACTTTTTCCACCATGTATCACCTGGCACCCTGGTGCTTCAGTCTCGCTACAAAAAAATAGCTACAGAAATCCGCTTTGCCAAGCAATACACACTTTTGGATGAGAAAGCTATTGAATGGTTGGTTGTTAGTGGGTGTTGAATAGGAATAAGAAAAGTAACTTGGACAAAAGAAGAAGATTTCCTTCTAAGGAACTGTATTAAGAAGTACGGAGAAGGAAACCGCTCCGGATTTGGTAGGGCAACTTAAAGTTAGCCTAACGTAAGATGACATTAGGGGCCTGCACATCAGTGCCAAAAAGTGAAAAGCAACCCAGAAAAGTATGATCACTTTTTCGGTGCCGATGTGTCAGCCCCTAATGTCATTCTTACGTTAGGCTAACTTTAAGTTATCCTACCAAATCCCACCCAAAAGGAAACTGGCAAGGCTTTTTTTATGCTTGACGTAAAGAGTGCTGAGGTCAAGGGGTGACCATGTCAGAGTCAGAAGTGATTTAAACTCGCCCCCAAAAAGTGAAAATCACTTTCGGCTTTCCGCCCATTTGACCGTTGGCGGAGTTTAAGGGTCGGTGCCAGAAGGAAAGTGGCGTGTGAAGTTCCCCTCGTAGAGTAGTTTCCGTTTAATGTTATTTAAGCTTGACGCCAGGAATTGTTTTCGTAGGGGGACTGTAGCACGCACTAGCTATTCTTGTTTTTATTGTAGGTGTGAGAGAGAGAGAGAGAGAGATTCCATCTCTTTAGACTTACGAAACCACTTTGTCTCGTATGCACTAAAGTCTGACATCTTTCTCTTTCACACACACAACAGGTAATAACAACCCATCGGTCGTTCTATCAAATGGTGCCAATTTTAAAGTAATTACCCATCAACAATGTGCATTTGACTAACATAACACAGTAATAACAATGAAGAAAAAATGATTTCATGTTTGCTTTTACTTGGTAAGAATACGTTAGGACTGGTAATCGATTAGCAATTTGGAAGGCTACTTCTATCCTAAAAAACATTACGGGTCAATTCTCGGATGTGGTTAAGAATTATGCACGTTGCAAAGGTCTTATGGAGGCCTGCGAGCATTTTAAAAGCAGGTGAAGAAGATTTTAAAAGCAGGTCTGTGGTAGTAGACAGATACTCGGAGTCGGGACATATGGAGTTTTCGTTAGGATTAAGAAAAGGAGCTTGGATGGAAGAAGAAGATATCCTTCTACGGAAATGTATTGAGAAGTATGGAGAAGGAAACTGGCGTCAAGTTCCCTTTAGAGCAGGTACTGGCTACGGATTTTATTTATTTTTATTATTTTTTTTTTTGAGAGAGAGACAGAGTGAGAGACAGAGATCGTCCTTTCTCAGGTACTAAGACTAAAACGGAGCTTTCAGAATATTTGCTTTTACTTATTTATTTTATTCCTCAGGGCTGAGAAGATGCCGGAAGAGTTGTAGGTTGAGATGGTTGAACTATCTTCGCCCCAATATCAAGAGAGGAGAGTTCACACCGGACGAAGTTGACCTCATTATCAGGCTTCATAAGCTCTTGGGGAACAGGCAAGTGCATATAGTTCTGAGCAAATCCTCTACAACAAGCTTAAATTACATTAACTAGAAACTTCCCTCAAAGAACGGCATGTGGCTAAGAGTGGATCCACTTTTAAGTTTACAACATGACACGAGTAATAGAACTCCCATCCAAAATTGAAATTTCAAATTTTTTGTATAGTTGTCGTGTTTTAACCGTAGTTTCCCGTTAATGTAATATAAGTTTGTTACAGTGGATTTGCTCTCTTCTGGACGAGATGTGATCAGCTGCAGCAAATTTTCTGTAGCTTTTAAGTAGCACAGCAAAAAAGCATGGGTCTTTTGTCTTTTAACATGGGTTGTTTTGTCTTGGTTTTGTCTTTCAAATCCTATACTACAGAGAATTTGTTTTAAGGTGCAGAAGAGAATTTGTTTTCCTTCTTACACTAGGCACTAGGCTGTAGAGCAAATTCATAAGTTGGGATCCACCACTGTAGCTTAAAGTGTTCCAGTTTCTATATTGGGATATGTACCCAAAAATCGAATTTGGGTGGGTGATTTTCACTTTTTTGAATATCTATTACACAACAGACGTATGCAATACTTCAAGATACAGTACAGTATCATGGGCTGAATTGAAAGGATATGTTCTGTCCAGGATGTACCATTTGCCCCCTCATGAGGGATCCTGACCTCACACAAAAATTGCATCGGACACACACCCCTATAAGGTGGTGAAGGTACATCCTGGACACATCCTAACTCGTATCATAGGTGGCAAAAAATTACTGAAGGAAACCAATTCATGGTCCTCTTTTTTTTATTTATAATTTTGGTTGATGTAGATCTTTTTTCCCTCTTATGTTTTTTTATAGGCATGAAACGGTTTGGATCCTCCTTATAGCCTGTTAGGACCTGTCTGTCCTAACAGGTCAGCACATCACCAAAAAATGAGGTTGGTTTGGGTCCACAACCACCCCTCTTTGGTGATGTGTCAACCTGTTAGGTCCAGACAGATCCTAACAGGTCATAACAGACTGGACAGGATTCAAACTGGGCAAGAAAATACCTGACTATCATATTTTGAGGAATTTTTAGGAGCTTTTTGTCACTTCATGCTTTGATAATAGGAAAACTATCCGGGCATGAAAATACCTGACTATCATATTTTGAGGATTTTTTAGAAGCATTTTGTCACTTCATGTTTGATAATAGGAAAACTATGTATAAAAGGACAGGGATAGGTTTTTATGGCTTCTATGGTATTTTCTAATGATCCAAGGAGGAGAAGAAGAAAACTATACTTACAAAATAAAACACTGGAGCTAATGGCCCTAGTCTGGGTACGTGGTTGTGGCATGTCTATCCAGGTTTGAGGTTTCAGCCTCTAACACACACCTTCAGGCCCACGCGTCCCTAAAAAAAGTGGATGGGAATTGAAGAGACATTGTCCAAGTTCAGAAAAAATAAAGTGTACGTTTTGTTTTCATAGCCACCACCCAAGTTTTTCTTTTATTTATTTATTTTTATTTTTTATTTTTTTGTGGTAATAAGCCTCCACCCAAGCTTTAACATGTGTAATGCAAGGATGGGCCTTTAGCAAGGTGGTCAACTTGCTAGCGTGGATTTGGTGCATTACCTTTACAAGCACCTACATAGTATCTAAAAAGTGATTTACACTTTTGAGGGAGATGATTTTGACTTTTCAATGTGATGTATCCCCACCTGCATGTGGGAGTAATTTAGGTGTTTGTTAAGGGGATGCATCAAATCCTGGGGGTCAACCTGCCAAATTGATAAAGAATCCTCTCATGGTCACAAGAGATTTTGTTCACGCGACAGGATTCTTGATAGCTGTTGATGGTTTCAAACCAGTCTTCATTTGGTTGTTCTCTTGTGAATGAGTGAGTCTTGGGAAGCACACATACCTAAAAAAAGTGACAAAACACCTTTTTGGGACAGCGGAAGAAAATTAAGTGCAAACTAATTTCGTGAGAACTGTGCAAACCGCACCATGGTGGGAAACACATCAGCACCAAAACCCCCCCCCCGCCGTGGTTTGCACAGTTCTCATGAAATTCGTTTGCACGTAATCCGAGCCCGTCTCATAACCGTCCCAATCTTCCTTTTCGGTTCTAGCCATCTTTCCTACGAACTCTATCAACAAAGGACTGAGACATGACATAAGGAGGTGAGGTCCATTCACTTTTGGATTGTCCCATCTTATTTCTTTTTTTAAGAGAGAGGTCAAACTCTTATTTGAAGCACCAGAATAAGGTAGATTAAAAATATATATATTTTTCCTGTTTTCCTTAGATGGTCGTTAATTGCTGGTAGACTCCCTGGAAGAACGGCGAACGACATCAAGAACTACTGGAACTCTCGATTGAAAAAAAAGTTTGATTTAGGAGGCCAAGAAGTGATAGCCAACGAAGAGGTCATAGCCAACACCATTGTTGTTGAGAAAACCAAAGTTATAAAGCCTCAGCCTTGGATCTTCACCAAAAGTTCCCCATGGTTGAAATTCTCTGCGGATGCTACAACAGCAATAACTACAGCTACTACTACTGAATCAAGAGAAAAGATGGTTATGGCGTCTCCCGGTTTCCCACAGGATGATCCTATGCCATGGTTGGATAGTGTCTTTGGGGAGAAGGAAAGGGAAAAAGAGACCTCTTGCTCTATCAGTGGGTCCAGGGAAGAGCTAAGTAGCAGCCTCTGGGTTAATGACATGGAAACAATGTTGAAGGATCGGAATATTTTCGTGGAAGACGACAATAATTGCTGGGATGAATTTTGTTTCGATGGTAACCTTTGGGATACATTAGAACTAGAATAGGAACTTGTTTTATGTATCAAACTCAAGAATCATCAAATAGAAATATAAAATGATTGTGAGAACTTCTTAATTTAGCCCCCCACCAATAGCACATTCTTTGGGACAAAAAGATATACACTTTTTTTTTTTCTGGTATCCTTTGAGTAGAAAGAAAATTAAGCTGGCTATAAATATATACTCTTAACTAGTTCACAGAGCTGCACTTGGCTTTGAAATTCAGGCCTAAAGCAGTAAGTTTGATTTTAGTGAGCTAAGGAGAGCTTGAGCCTAGTTTACCTCAATCTTAATGAGACAAGTTTGAGCTTAGTACCTAATAATGGGCCTAATCCTTATATGACAAGCCTGAGCTGAGTTGGACAAAGCTCATTTTAGTTTGGTATGTTGACACCTGTAGGTGTGGATAGCATAAAATGCTCTTTTGGCTCATATAATTTTATTTTTAATAATTATTTTGGCCAATACGTCAATATGTACTCTTTTACCTCTCTTTTTTTCTCCAGTAAATAGAAGCTTTTCAATATACAGGCATAACAATACAGTGTGAAGTCTTTTGCCAACACGCCTGTGCTCATCTCCCACCGCAAGGTGGAGAAGAAAGCTGAATGCTAGTCTGGCTATTTATGTTGAACTTAACTAAACATTGTGCCACATCATTAATAGATCTTCTAACATTATTAAAGGATATATATATACTTTCAAACACGTCACACATTTTGACAAGTCCTTCAAAATCTTTCTTATTTGCAATGGATAGTCTTTCAAAAAGAGTATGTACCCTATGAATAGGCACTACAACATAAAATAACTAAGATACAACGTTTTTTTTTTTTATAGAAAACAATTTGAAAAGGAAAAAAAAGGAATACAGAGCATTTTTAAAAGTTGAATAAAGAAATCATAATTTTCTGTCTTGTGTGAATGCAAAAACAACATAGACAGCTTTTTTAAAACGTTGTATAAACTTAAATAGACAGCGTTTTTTAAAATTACTATGTATATGTCTTTATAAAGCATTTTTGAAACGTTATGGTAAATTTTGGTGCAAAAACAGCATAGAAAGCGTTTTTTTATAAAATGGCACCAAACCTTATATTCTCTCTCTTCCCGCGAAAAGCCTCTTTGCGATCTCTACCCTCTCTCCCTCCTTGCGAATTATCCTCTCTCCTTCTTTGTGATTTCCCTCACCTAAACTCTCTCCCAATTAACATCTCTGACTAGGGTTCCATCTTCACCGAGGTTTAGAGGTACATCTCTCTCTCTCTCTCTTCTTCTTCTTCTTCTTCTTCTTCTTCTTCTCCTTCTTCATTTCCCTTTCTCTTCAATTTCTCCAAATTGATCAAAACAAGAAGTAATACCTATCTTTGGTAAAAACAACCAATCCTTTTGAATCAATCCTTCATCTTCTTCTTCTTCTTCTTCTCCAAATTGATCAAAACAAGAAACAGTTCCTTTCTTTAGTAAAAACAACCAATCCTTTTGAATCAAACCCCAAAACAACTAACTCAATCTGATCTGAGTGATCAATTTCATCAGATTTGGGTGTCTTGAGTCTTATTCACACACTAAAAAAAAATTAAAATCACACAATGTAGGCATCAAAAAATTGAAAAAAAAAAATCACCCTAATTACCAGAAGATTGAGATTTATCAAAATCCCAAATTTTTTGTCGATGATACTATACAACTCTGTTGACGTCAGCATATGGCCATGTGGCCATGTTGACACTAATACTGTTCCATATCACAAACACTCTTGATCACTTCCCTCTTGCTCTGATACCAAGTCAGAGAAGACAATTCTACAAAAATTGAAGAGAAAAGAAGAAGAATAAAGAGAGAGAGATTGGAGAATCGTATGAGTACTCCTTTCATATAATGGAGTGTATTGTTATTTATACCATGTAGTTACTACACCAAATAAAATGGTATACTATCTCAAATACAATATGACATAACTGCCCTCCAATATACATGTACTCTAACATAAACATATACTCCAATAGTATGTTCTTGTATGAGATCCTTAGTTTACTACATGTTGTAAGGGTGGAGATGGCAATGGATCAAATCGGATTAAGCACTGAGCTAACAAGAAATTACTAAATCACAAACCAATACAAATTTAATCCCAGGTACTTTTTAGCTGTGATTTTAACCCAAAAAATTCAAATGGTTTGATGGATTTTAGTATAAACAAAAGAAGAGTTAGAAACATTAAGAAATTTTTTATTTTAATGTGTATTTCAATTAAGTAGAAGAAAAAAAAGCATTAGTACATAAAAACTGGTGGGTGATCAGCCATAGCAAATTTTGCTGTACCTTTATGTAGCAAAAAAAATTAGAAAAAAGACAAACTACATAACAAAAAAAAAAAACATGCATTTTGTCCATGCTACAAAAAGCTACCGAAAATTTTGCTACAGCAGATTTTTATCCATAAAACTATAAAATACAAGTAGTAGACTGTCCCTATACTGTTATACCGTTTCATTTTGCATTATAACATGAAAACTGAAGCATGGTTAAGCATTCAACTCAACAAAGCCTTATCCCAGTTAAATAGAGGTAGGTTTTGTCTGTTCCCCTAAAAACCGCTAACCTCGGCCCCCTGACAGGGGGCGGACACATCAGTGCTGAAAAGTGATTCACAATTTTTAGGGGGTTGCTTATCACTTTTCAGCGCTGATGTACTTACCCCCTGACAGAGGGCGCTGGTTAGCGTTAGTTAAGGAGAGCACTCCCAATCCTCTTTGAATTAAATAGGGTTGAAATAATGAAGATTTTCTATTCATGTTTAGATGGGTTCAGTTAGAAGGTTTTATGCCCGCTACCAACCTGACACTATCTCTTCCTTTATCCACGCTTGAGTTTGACAGCGCATAAACAAATGTGCAAATTAGCTCCTTGATGACGTATATAGTGTAAGAAAACAATTAAAAAGTATATGATGTGTACCACGTCAAATGGGTTGCTATGACAGCCTGCAATTAAAATTAGAACAACACTAAGATAACCCTAGAGTTACTTTGGGGTAATGAGAGGCCAGAACAGAACACAGCATGAGCATTGCTCAAGAGAAGACAAGATGTGAAAAAAAATGGGAAACTCATTAGCTAACCATACAATTAATGTAATGCCATTAAGAGTATCACATGATGCTACAATAACAATAGTCTTGTCCCAACTACTTGGGGTCAGTTAATGAATTTTGTTCCACCATTCCACTCTATTTAGGGTCAAATCTGCTATCATTTTTCGACACATTAGGGGCCAATATTGTCTAAAAGGACATGTGAAAATAAGGCTGTGCCGCAAAAATCATGATCTTATGTCTGAACGACCTAAAAACCACCAACAAAGATTTGAAGTATACAGCCATGTGTGTTTGTAAAGTGCATTTGAATCCAATGGTTTGCAACTTGCTCGTACATAAGAACATGCTTTACAAAAGGAGGGATACCCTAAAAGAAAATGATATTTTCATGCCTATTTTTGATATATTCGTAGCAAAATTACATTTCATCCAGAAATCTTTGCTCTAAAAACATTACCATTGGGCCTGAAAATATAATTTCCCTATCCCAAATGGGAGAAATTTGCTCCACCCCGAAGAATAATTGACTGTGATAACAGACCTCTTTAGGTGTGCCATTGATGGACACATGATGTGTTTTCGAATTTGGTATCTCATTTTGAACACCTAATTTTTCAATTGAGAATTTTTTTTGATGTTTTTAACCCCAACAAAACACATGTCAGCTTATAATTCACCATAGACACTACAGAAACTTTTTCATCACAGAACATTTGGGGGAATTCCATAAATACAAATGGATTTGGGGCGAGTGTTTAAGTTATAGATGGAGGTTAAAACACACATGTATTTATCAAATTACCCTTGTAAGGTATCTATATTTGAGACTGTTGGGACTTCTATACATTTCAAAATGGAGATGATTCAAACTCTGTAAAGTCACATTTTGAACATGTGATGTTCTCGACTTCTCATCTCTGTGGTCTCTTGTGAGACAAGCACAAAAAACCAAAAAAAAATCAAGTTCCCTCATCTTAGCGGGTGCTAGCAACCAAACGCGCCCCAATATAAGCCACATATATAATGAACTGCTTTCCAAGGGTTCCATCAAGTCCTCCACCGAAAGAAGAAAGATATTAGATGGGTTTAAAAAGGACGTTAGTCTAAGCTTCTTTGTCTTACTCGACTTTTCAAGCAAGAACCAAGAGCAACAACGACGACAATAATAATATCAGTGGCTTGTCTTTTTCAATCAACTTTACCTAACAAACAAGGACATTAAAGTTGACAAATCGTCTCTCATGCTCCGTGAGAGGGCTAACCATTAGAAGTTGAAGTCGAGAAAGGAAGTAAAAATTAAAAAAAAAAAAAAAACCAGTGAAGAGAATTAATCACATATGTTCTTGAATAAGTAGGTCTTTTAGGAGAGTATAAAGGTCAAAAGCCGGCCAGCCTGATTACTGATCTTAACCATCCATCAAAGAGTGCAATTAGATGATTAATATCATCAAATTAGGTTGATCAATATTTTGATCGGCGCTTTCGCAATGCTAATAAACAGACAATGTATGTGCTATACTTTACAGAATCATTAAGCATGATCTTTAATTGATTAATGACATACAAAAACTTGTGTTGATCAACATTCTTAGACAAGGGAATTGTGGGCCACCACAAAATTGGGTTTGATATTCTTTTAGTTGTCATTGATCCACTGAGGGGATCATTTTCCTTTATTAGGACTAAGCAAATTTCATCCAACATTAGTGCTTAGTGCGTGTAACCCCTCTTAATTGTTAAATGAAAGTACTATTTATTTATCCAAAAAAAAAAAAAAAAACATCTTCCACCCAACATATGATGGAAATTGTAGCCATTAGGTATGTGGACTATGACATCATTCACATTTCTATGAAACATGATCCAAGGACAATTTTTTGTTGATGTTTATTCATACATATATATCTTTCGATATGGGTGTTCTAATGGTTGACACATAGATACATGCACACGGGTCCAGAGCCTCGCATTGACATCCTAGAAATTCATGCCAAATTGAAGCCTTGTACTAACATAACATTCAACCATGGTGATTGGTGGGTTTTCTCCAACACAAGGTGTTTGGCAGAACAAACTATTCTTTTTAGTAAACTAGATCCATGCTAGAGTTTCTTGTTAACCTAAGGGTAAAGTGCTTTCCATTTGGAAGGGAGATGAAAAAATATAGACATAGTGGTACAAGGATAAAGTTTTATTGGACAAGACATGTAAGAAGAATTATCCATACTATGGATATATTACACCCCTAGCATTGGAGAGAAAAATTATTTTTTATTTAACTTTGAATCACTAAGAGTGTAAATTCCATGATTCCATATATCGATCACATGGGGAATCATATAATGTCTGTAATTAGTTTCTTTATAGCCTTTAGCAAAACAAAAATGCATTGGGATATAAATACAATCTGTCTATCTCATTTAAGAAATTCATTTCTTTGCCTAATGGCAGTGACTCTTTTTATCTCTTGAAGTCTAAAGTGTACTGTCTTAATTTGTTTTTCCCTTCTTTTCGCTTTTCCCTAAACAATGATAATTGAATGACTGATGACTTTTGACATTGGTTTCTATTCAATATTGATAATTGAATCAAATCTCTAGTAGGATTCTTCTTTTAGTTCCTTTGAATTTACTTGATATAATACTCATCCAAAATCAATTTTACATGTATAAATATCATGCTACTATGAACAAACACCAATCATCCATTGGATGACCCTATTGCAAGTGGAGTGCAACTTATCTGTTTGCCACTCAGTAGGAATTAGGAGAGGAATCGTCTAGGTGACTTGGGTCAACAAACAGGACCACTTACCAACAACAACAACAACAACAAACCGCCTTATCCCAATTATTTGGGATTGGCTAAACAGGACTATTTACCACAAAAAAATAATAATATTTGAACTAATTCTATGTGACAGTTTAATAGACAGAAGTGAGTAAATTGACTTGCCACCAAAAACCCTGACGAGTGTGCATGGTTACATCCAAACAGGTTTTTGTTTTTGGGAAGTTTCTTTAAGAATTTGATTATGAGAAATAGACGGTTTCCAGTGAAAGCATTTCTGCATCTAGTGTGTATGATCACATCCAAACAATTTTTTGGTTTTGGGAAGTCTTTCCAAGAAATTAATTATGAGAAATGTTTTTTTAGTATCTAAAAGACATTTTCTACAATTGAAAACAAATGTTTCAATATTTTTTGGTTAAAAAGAATTCCTTCTATAATTACCTCTGCAAAAAGATTTTATATATAATATTTTAAAATTACATGTCATTTTTACAACAACAAAAATATTATCGCGTAAATGTTCATATCATCACATACACATGTATGCATATCAATTTATTAAAAAATAGTAATCTGTTAATCAATAGCATGGTAATAAAGCTTTAAAAAATGAGAAAAAGAAAATGGAGACTCAAGACAGCATGCAAGGAAGTCAACCACAAGCTTCATTTGAATATACCAGCAGAACAATCCAAGCAAGGGTAGATGCTCCCATGTGACAACCATACCAGTCACACTGGGTTTGAATCATCTACCAATCAATTCATGACAGAATGTCTGACAAAGGGTGTCTTGGTAAATACATATGGGTCAAAGACTGGTGTTGTAGTAAATACACAGTAAATAATTACCTTGGAATCATCTCCAGGTCGAATGAAGAGATATCACACCAGTACCAATTGATGCAGTGTCTTGGTCAATACACATAGGTCATAGATGTATACTTATCAAAGTACTCTTTGTTAGACATTTAGAAAGGAGATGTTTTGAAAGCCCCACTTGATTATCAGGCTCCCTCATTTGCATGTAAATTACATCTTTTATGCTCTAATCATCACGTATTAAGGGCACCTAATACTTGAAATTACGACATGCAAACTATTATAATTTTTCTTTTAATGCTAAAAACTTCTTAATGGCATAAGATACATTTGTCAATCGATCATCCGTAAACCATTAATATGGGAACGTAATTGTTCCATGGCTAATTGATTATAGTTTACAAAAATATTAGGAACATAATTAATTCAAGTTCTTTTTAACAGTTAATTCTGCTCCTAATGGAACACTTTAATAATCTTCAATAACCAATACAAGAGATATGGTTTAGGAAAAATGATTGTTTATTTGAGAGATAAATGTTAGAAACTATGACTTGTTTTGTTCTCAAAGGCTTTTGTATTATAAAGAAAACAGTAGAAGGGGAATGTTTGCAGGACAAGTGGCGTTAAAAGGCAGTTGGGATTTGGTGTGACCCCTTAAAAAATGCCTAAGGTCTGCCCTGCATCAGGGGTAGACACATCAGCACCGGAAAAGCGATTTACACTTTTTAGGGGGTTTGATTATCACTTTTTGGTGCTGATGTGTCCGCCCCTGTTGTAGGGTGGACCTTAGGCGTGTTTTAAGGGGTCTACTCACTGGTTAAAAGGGGATAAGGACATTTTTATATAGGGAGTTGCTACTAGCACCCCCAAAAATGCTCACCACACCCCATTTTTTTCCTTGTTTTTCCCTGTCTACCCCTCTCCTAAAATCTCTCCTACCCAAATACCCCTCCTCCCTCTCTCCCCACACCCAACCCCTCTCCTGCACCAATAGCAACCCATCCCCCCTCCGGCGGCAACCCACCCCCTCCCCGTCTCTCCGGCACCCTCCTTTCCCTCTCCCTATTCATTTTTCTCTCTCTTTCCCTCTCTCTCCAGTGTTCTCTCTCTCTCTCCCTATTCCTCTTTCCCTCTCTCTCCCACACCCCCTCTCCCTATTCCTCTTTCCCTCTCTCTCCAACGTTCTCTCTCTCCCTCCTTCTCTCTCTCCTCTCCCTCCCTACCTTTGTCTCTTCCTCTCTCTTCTCTCTCTCTCTCTCTCTCTCTCTCTCTCTCTCTCTCTCTCTCTCTCTCTCTCTCTCTCTTCCCATTTTTTGACCAGCACCTGCCCGTTCAGACCTTCACATCCGTGCAGGTGCCCACCTGTTTGGATCTATACCTCCGAACGCCAAAAAAAAATGGAGAGGGAGAGAGAGAGAGGAAGAGGAAGAGAGAGGAGAGGGAG
>JAOXJP010133127.1:0-13547 GCA_025762735.1 Platanus orientalis | reverse complement strand
CACATATCACTTGTCAGCACTGATGTGCCTGCTCCCTGACAGAGGCAGAGAGGAGTGGATACAATCCACTCTCATCAAAGACTGGTTGGAAAGCTCAACTATCTCACAGTCACTCGTCCAGATCTAGCTTAGAAAAGACCAACATTAGGAAAGCAATCTGTACAGAGTTTCAATTCCATCCCATCCACAGGATAAAACAAACTCTAGAACTGTTTACATTGGTGATATCCTCCTAGCATTTCATTTTTTAATAAAGTCGTAAGAATTGTGTCCTACTACTGTCATATAGGATCCAATTTGTAATGTCAAGTTTCAGTGAGAATCAATTTTAGTTATAGGATGAATCAGAGAACCAGTACTGATAAACACCATCCACACCTTATTACAAACATTGATCTAAGATAGCAATAATAGTTTTGTAGGTCCTCGAATGCATGGGTTGAGCTCAAAATTATCTGGGAAGATCAATCTTTGTGAAAAACTTAGTAGTTACAAAATTGGCACCAAGGGCTGAAGGGTATGGTTGTAATGCCAAATACTTTTGGTTCAGTTAAAAAGATTATGCTTTGTATCTTTCTTTTGAAATTAGTAAGATTGTGCTATAGCAGGGGAGAGAGATAACTTGCCAATGTCACATCAGAGAGACAGAAGGTGGAAGAAGAGGTTTTAGGGCTGATCAGAGATGGATCTACTCCAAACACGAATTCCAAAATGGAACAGTACTCTTGCCATTTTGGGCACCAAGAGCCAACCCCAAGCAGTTTGGATGAGGGTTTACTAAGTTGAGTAAATATTAACTCTAAGAGGCTCAATATACCAAAATGTCCCCTCTATTGTATTTATTAAAAAATAATAATCTAGTTCATAGTCAAATTACAGTATAAAAAACCCATGATTTTCTAAACAGGAAGAATTATTAAAGTGATGTTGCCTTGGCAGATTAGCATTGGCATTGAACTCTAGCATTATGTGTAATCTTCTCTAGCTTTTTCATTAATGCCTTTCAAATAACAGTAGTTTATAAATGTCTATTAAAAATCTACTATCTTATTTTGTTAATCTGCTTGCATTTCATATGTGCAACTTCTGCATTATGTGCATAAACATAAATGAAAGTGTGTTTGTGTATAAGTAAATAACAAGGAAAAATAGAAAGGTTAAAACCTGATATATGCACCTGTACAACACATGAAACAATAATCTAAAACAAAACCTAGAATCATAAATGCCATTTCTGACCTCCAGCTTCAATTGGATAAATTCATAACTAAAGTCAGTTGTTTATTTAAGCTTAAAAGTATTGGATGGTGAAGGCCATGAGAGCTATGAACTTAGAGAATGAAGGATTGAAAGCAGACAATAGGTGAGCCTTGCTCTTTGCAGATTTAGTTGTTAATCATTAAAAATAAATAAAGAAAGAAAGAACAATAAGTGAGACTAGCTCTTTGCGAATTCTCCTAGGTTAAACTCAAAAGAAGTATGCCATGTACCAGTAAGAGAAGTAAGATAAATGTGCATAGCCCTTCTAATATCTTTTGAGGGCATGAGAAAGAAGGTTTGAGCCTCACATCAAAAGGAAATTGTCACTATTTTTTTCCCTTCCTGGGTCAAAGAATATTATACTTCAGGAGATTTTTTTTGTTTCACTGTACTTTTGACAACTCAAGAGATTAGAAAGGCACGAATGATTGATAAGAGAGAGTTGGGAAAAAAATTGGAAGGCAACAAAAATAGGCTAGATGATACACACACTAACACATCTGCCTCTATGTGCATGCACACACAATGGTTTAGTGTAAGCTTACTTTGCAACAAATCCATAGAACCGGATCATCAAGTCTCGGTCACTCTCATAAACCATATTCACTTTCCCCAAGCAAGCAATGCCAAACCTTGGATCTGTAATAGAACCCCAAAAAAAGTGATAAAAAGAAGAAAAATATTATGACCAGATCATTTTGTAGGAGATACGTGTATATGAGAGCATTTCATTCTTGTAATTCTTCTACATGTATGTTTATTATTTTGGTATGGTAACGGTATACTATATTATATGGTATGGTTTATGTACTGGTACATATTCTAATTAGAGAAATGGGTGAGCATACAAACCCATGTGTTTTCCCCCAATTTCCTCTTTCTCTCTTCAACTTCTTCCTTCTTCATCTCCTCCATTATAATTACCAAACCAACTCATATTAGACATTATTCTTCATAGATATGAAATGTACAGCATCTGTAGTAAAAGTTAGTTTAAAAGCAGGACATGCAGATCAAAATAGAGTTCACATCATCTGCGGTCTCAAGGGACAGGTATCACTCCAGTCTCTGCTCAGGATGTGACACGATGTCTGACAAAGGGTTCATTATTAAATATACAGTACTTATTCATTGTTTATTTACCATAATACCCTCCTTTGACCTATGTGTATTGACTCGAACACCCTTTGTCAGGCCACATGTCATGCACTGATTGGTAATGGAGTGGTACAAGTTCATTCAGACTGGAGATGATTCAAAATCATCAAAATATTCCATTTTCTTGAGACAAGTATAGATCCTTTGTTATATATCACATCATTAGCTTAAATTTCAACCACACTGGCAAAATAGTGCCTTAAAATGAAAAGAAACCAGTTCTCGGCTACATCCAGGAGACATTAATCCTGTTAATTCCCAATTTCCAGGAATTAGTTTCTTGTTTCCAAGGATATTTTTCAGCATTATGTAGATTAGCTGATAATGATAGCATAAACCTAACTGTACACTACACTAGTAATTGGATTATCAGAAAACAGCGACTGTATTATCCAGGTTGCTCATTCATAATGATGCTAAAGGAACTTTCTTAATAAACCACTGCTTAAAATTATATAACAAGTAACATAAAAAAAAAGTTACATAACAAGTGGGTGTCTACTATCTAGCAGGAGGAAAAGTTTGAGATATCCATCCTGTAGAAAACAGGATGTTGCACCAAAGCCTAACTGGTAAATGCAGCACAAATGCAGGGGTGGAATCTAGCAAACAACTGGAAATTCTAAAGATCAACCTAATTTAATTATCCTAATCATCACATATATTGGGCAATGAAAAGATACTGGGAATGTTCCAATTTTATTTTCATTTAAATGAATTTAAATATGTTTAATAGATTGAATTGTTGTTGACCACCCAAGCCAATTTTGGCCTAAATCAGTAGGTTTAACCTGCCCACATTTTTGCGTGTAAATAATACATATTGCATTGCAATTGATGGGACCTCGTTTGAACATGCTAACCAGCACTTTGAATTTGTACTCGAGAAAAAAGAGGCAACAAAGAACAGCTGAATTATTTCCCTCAGATAAACATTATCAAATCAAAATAATTTACATACCAACTCCCATTTCCAAAAGTATTTCCTCTTGGATTGCAGTGGTTATGGCGACTGCTTCCTGCACAATATAAAATCCAAATTATTTCAGTGAGGAACCAGAACAACAGAAAGATATGATAACTTTGCCGAGTGAAATAACATTAACGGGTTTTTATTTTTAAAGTCAGCCAATGTCCATTTTACAAGAGATCTCCTTGATAGGACAAATAATCCTCATTTATTTTTTGTTTAAGAAGTTAATTAGTGCTGCTGAGCCAGTAGCTGAAATAGACAGGGCCCACTGTCACACCTCTGTGATTTCTGCATTTGAGCCCAGTGCACCCACAGAAAGAAATGTATCATATGACATGCAAAGCAACAAACAAAATGAAAAGAATACTGCATCCAGCAAGAAGCTGACTACTTGAAAATGCCATTGTCTGAAACATCACTGCAGAATAAGATAAACCAATCCATCAACAAACTGACCATTGAAAATGCCATTTTGGAACATCACACCAATTCATGTATTCAAGCATAAGTACACAATTCTCCCCCATTATCCTTCTTAAACATGTTAAACCATCGTGGTGCCCCTTTAAAGTTGAAAATCTATTCATGGGATTCATCTCAACGAGCCCTTCACTCTTTCTCTTTTTATGAGAAAAAGAATTTATTAAAGAAAGAAAAAAGATAGAAACCTAGGGTACAAGATGTCCCCTAAAAACAAAAACAAAAAAGCAAAAACCCCAAGTCTCAACAAGAAATCGGTACAAACCCCTTGTGCCACTCCCTTTCTCACGTCCTAATCACATTCGCCCAGTCCCTCACAAAAGCCACTTCTTCAAGATAACCAAGCATCTTCAAGCCCAAAATGAATATGGCTTGCATTTCACTCCAAGAAGTTACAAGCAATGAAACACATGATAAAAGCTCCAAAAGCCTGTACTGCTCTAATGAAGATCTGTATATGACTAAATTTATGTGCATCAGTTTATTCTATGAAGAACATATGCATCCAGATGGGAGGATGCTTGGAGCCTTTGTCCAATTGTCCGTACACTCCATTCTCACATGGGCACAAATGTGGAGTTTGGGTTACATGAGTACAACATAAGAGATCTATGAACAGATCTTTTTTTCCATCTTCTTTTGTACCATCAGTACAAAATTGTTGAATGCTCACAATCTTCTATTTAAAGAAAGTTAACATACATACAAATGTTGACTGTGCAACAGAAGGAATCTGATGTCTGTGCATTCTCCTGCACTTTGAGCTTTCTAGCAGTCAAAAAAATTGAGAGAGAGAGAGAGAGACAATATTTTTTGCATTGATTGGTCCCAAACCTAGAGAAGCACCAGATTGACAACCAACATAAAACCTTAGCCAAACCATTTAAACATGAATCCTGAAAATTCAATGTTTCAACCTTATGCTAGGGCATCTCCCGGAAATGACATGCTGCATTATCACCCTAGCGCAGCGAGAAATGGATAAGGGCTACTAGGGTGTCCCTTGGAAGCGAATGCACAACATCAGTGCTCAAATGCAGTAAGAAGTAGGAAAGGGTGCCCACACCATGGACAAGTGCATGCTAAGAAGCTAGTCCTAGAAGGTAGCAATTTGGAAAGGGGAACCATGACAGGTAAGAGTGTGGAAGAGTTAATATAACATATCTACAAGAGACTAAGTAGATAGAAAAGAAAAAAAAAAAACCAAAGAACATCGATGGCCATAAACTTTGGTATATGAGATAATATAACAAATGGGATCAGAATAATAGTAGAATGATGTTACTAATCAAAAACATAATAATAGTAAAACAATGTAGATCTTATGAGAAAAGGTGAGAGGGTATTATCAATTAAGGTTTTTATTTTTATTGATAAAGAGGAACTTTATTAAAATAAACTAAAAATAGGAGAGATGCATGAGAGAACAATTCCCCCGACAGGAGCAAGACTACAGAAAATTGATGCCATCCCAATCAAACACCCAAAAATTGATTTTGAAAATTTTCTTAAAGCCTCAATTAATTTAAAATAAAGGATGCAAAAGCAAAACAAATTAAGAATTGAAATTAGCACTTCAAGTAGCCCTGAAATAAGAGAAAATTGATAATAGAATCACATAAATAGAGTTTAGAAGAATATAGAACAAAAATAGGAAGAAAAGAAGAAAAAAGACCCCAAAATGGTATTTTTGTAATTTTGGACAGAAAATCCGAAAATTACCAAAATGCCCCTCTAACCTGTCAAAAAATTCTGAAATTTTTATGACCATTTCTGACGTGTTCCATGGTTCAACAGTTAAAATTTCATAAAATTCCGATAAGATTTGATAGATCAAATCAAAGAATTTCAAAAAAAGTAAAAACTCTTTAATAGAGGTTTTGATGAAAACCAGTAAGGAATCTTTTAGTGGAAGAAAAAGATAGGAGGGAATATAGGAGAAAGAAAAAGAGAAATAAAAAAAGAAACTAAAAGAGAAAGAGAATAGATAAGAGAGATACCTTCGAGAAAGAGAGGGAGGGTGAGGTGGATACTCACAAGTGCACTAGGGTGCTACAACCCACATGGAGAGAAGAAGGGAACTTAGGAGATGGTATCAACCCTTAGAGAGGAGAACATGTCTATAGCCACACCTTGGGAATACCCAAATCTTCAAAAACTTGTTTATTCTTCACTATCAAATTATGGGGGAGGGGTTGCCTTTAAATATGCTTACAACCTTAAGCAATTGGAAACTTGTCAAAATTAGAAACTTCCTAAAATCTTAAACTTGCCGGCCAAGTTTTCTAAAAACATAAAACTTTCTAAACTTATTTTCCTAAAAATTCAAACGTAAGACTTTCTAAAAAAACACTATTCTCGTTTTTATTGAGACCCCCTTAGTAATTTGGTCATAACTTTCCCAAATCACCTCGCATTTGCGCAATCTTGGTCTCATTAGAAAGGTAATTGAATAACCTATCCAATGACACCAAATCAAGCTAAAAAGTCAAGTTTTGGCCATAGAAGAATTGGATCTAAAGTGAAAACGGGATTACAACTAAAAACCCAAAAAAACTAAACTAACCATGACACTATTGACCTTATTACAAAACTACCCACTCCCTACAAAATTTGAATTGATTGCACATAATATGTAAATTTAAATCTTGCCCTCTTATGTGGGAGTACATACATAAATCTTGCTTGATTGTCTAGATCACACACACTTAAAAGTCATTTGCTAATTCCAAATGAAATTATAAGAAAAGCAGCTCCCCCTCTATTCTACAAGGCTTTATAAAAGGACTTCACCTAAAAAGGCCCTTTAGGATCACATGTCCACACTCTTCTATCATCTTCTGCCCATCCAATCTGAATACCCTCAAGCCGAAGCAAAAGTGCTGCCATCTCACTCTCCCAATCATTCAAATGCCACCTAAGATGCAAATTCCAAGCAGAGGTACTACCTTCTCTTACCACATGCTCTGCTATCAAACCCTTTTTCAAGAGGGATAACCTGAAAATTGCTGAAAACTCATCTGCCAAAACATTACAGCCGATCCATCTATCCTTCCAGAAACTAATCGAAGTCCCATAGCCCGCTCCATAAGCTACAAAACTGCAGAAGGTCTTGAAGCCTTTTGAGATCCCCTTCCACACCGCTGTCCCGTAAGCCCCTTTTACAATCATATTAATCCACTCCGCTTCCTTAACACCATACTTGGCTGCAATCAGTCTTGTTTAAAATAATAATAATAATTAACAATATTAGTACATATGGACCTCAAGTAAGATTAAATGAAAACATTAAGGAAAAAAATTGGAAAAAATTTGATAGAGTAATTCCATAAATTTCTGAAGGAGAGAACATTTATAAGAGGGAACTTAAAACAAGCGTGTAGAAATTCATGGAGGATGCAGAGTTGGAAAGAGGAATGAGCGGGAGATGCAATCTTAGAATTTGCAATTGTGTATGATCTTGCAATATCAAACACTACTCAAAGAGAGAAGAACATTTGGTGATTTTAAAAACGGATCATATAGGAGTCAAACTGACATTCTTCTCACTAAGAGGCTAGAACAATCAACATGAAAAGACTGCAATGTTACCCCAGGAGGAGTGCTAATCAACAAACACTTGAAAATAGTCTATCTATTTCTATTAAAAGATGGAAGAGAAGAAAATCAGTAATTAATTGACAAAACACTAGATTGAGCACATGTCCATTTAAAACGAAGTGGAAAGATGCTTTTGAAATGCTGTACGATGGACGCATACCATTAAAAATGAAGGGGATACTTATAAGATGGCTATAAAACCAATCCTACTCTATGGAACAGAATGTTGTGCAATCAAGAAACAACCTGCACAAATTGAGCTTGTTGAGACTGATGAATGTCAATACTAGCAAAGATAGAATCAATGTTGAATGCATTCTAAGGAACCTGGAGTAGGACCAATACGTGACAGGATGAGGCAAAGCCCATTGAGATGGTTCGTCATATGCAACGGATATCAATGAGGGCACCAATGAGGAGTGATATCGTGCAAGTTGAAGGCCTTAAATGAACAAGGGAAAAGCCAAAAATGACCTCGGTTAAAGCATTGAGGAAAGACGAGCAATTATTTAACCGAAGATATGGGCCTTAGATAAGAGTGGAATGACAGGACAGGATTAGTTGAGCCAACCCCAAGTAGTTGGGATAACCAAATGATGGGCCCGACATGCTCTATGTTCATCTACCTGCAAAGATGAGGATATGCCAGGACTCCCACCATAAGTACAAACTACCAACAGTACTTCTGTCCTATTTCTTATATTCATCTATCATTTGAACCATCAGAAATATCGAGAGCTCAAGCATTCACTACGCAACATGTATTACAATTAAATCACCAAAAATCAAATTTAATCCATAACCGATTAATATTATTAGAGAAACCAACCTCAAATGAGTTGGTTTCTCCACGATATAATACAAATTTAAAAAAATTGATGATGTATAAGGAGATTGTTTGTTTGTTTGTTTGTTTGTTTTTTTTGAGAAGTAAAAGGATGAACTTTAGCATAAGGAGATTGTTCATCATTTATGGTACAAAAACATACTATCCCAAATTCTCATGTAATCTTTTATTACTAAAGCACAACTGTAACATCTCCTGCAGAGTATTTATATGATTTGCCTAATTTTCCGAATTCAATTAACCAAGACTAATTATCTGAAGTGAGATGTGAAAGCAAAAGTAAAAACAAGAAAAAAAGAATTGGAAAATTCAGAATACCTCCTCAATCACGGAGGTCCTATATTTATACATCATCCTTTAACCACTTACAGTTCATTCTGTTATACTTTTGCAACCGTTTCTCATGCGTACATCATCTTGGTTTAACTAACACTATACCTACCTTTCTAACTAACTCTTACACATAACCACTTACATAACTACCTCCTATCATCCCCCCTTAAAGACAACAACGGATGTATGTTGAATTTGGATCGGAACTTGTGAAACACAGAGTATGAGAGTGGCTTAGTAAGAATGTCTGCATGATGTTCGGTTGTTGGAACGTGATTCACTTGTAACTGTTTCTGTAAAACCTTTTCCCTAGTGAAGTGATAATCCAGAGCTATATGTTTCGTTTTGAAGTGGAAGACTGGGTTGGCAGCAAGTGATATGGCCGACTTGTTGTCGCACGAAATGATTGGAATCTGAAGCAACGAAATTTTCAGTTTAGAGAGCAACTGCTGACGCTAGAGCCCAATACTCGGCTTCAGTTGATGATCAAGATATCGTCGGTTGCTTCTTCGAAGTCCACATAACTGAATTTTGTCCAAGATAAATGCACACTCCACTGGTAGATTTACGATCAACTTGATCACCGGCCCAGTTGGCGTCAGAAAAGGCATGCAGAAGTAAAGGACCAGGTGAGTTATGGAGTACATACTTGAGAGAGGCTTTAATATACCAAAGTATGCATTTTACTGATTGAAAATGGGAGAGATGTGTTTTGTGCATATGTTGGCACGTAACATTTACATTGAATGAAATGTCAGGTCGGGTAATTGTTAGATACTGCAGTGCTCCTATTAGATTTTTGTATTAACTTGGATTCTCAAATAGTGGATCAAAACTGGATGTAGGCAGCTTGGAAACAGACATTGGTGTTGGACAAGGATGGCATGAGTCTATACCAGCTTTATGTAGTAATTATAACGCATACTGTTCTTGAGACAAAGAGAAAATCAGAATCGGACCTTGAAAAATCGATACCAAGAAAATGTTTTAAATATTTGAGATGCCTTATGTCAAAGTAATCATGTAAGGAGGTAAGTAAGTACTGAATTGTTGTAGAGTCAGTTCCGGTGACAAGAATATAATTGACGTAGATTAGCAGAATAATAACTAACTTGTTGTGATGTCTTACGAATAACGAGTTGTCTGTATGGCACATACCAAAACCTTTAGATAGTAAAAAGTTGGAAAACTTAGTGTACTCTTAGGCCATATATGGAATTTTGTAACTTACAGTCATAAGAGAGAAATTTTGGATTTAAAAATCCAAGAGGCTGAACCATATGTATAGTTTCTATAAGTAGACCGTGTAAGAAAGCATTTTTTATGTCTAGCTGCTGAATTTGCCAACCAAAGTGTAGAGCTAAGGATAGAATTAGTTTGATGGTGGTCATTTTTATTATTGGGCTAAAAGTTTCGTAGAAGTCAAGCCCCAGTTGCTGGTTATATCCTTTAGCCACAAGTCAAGTCTTGTATCTGGATAAATTTACTCTAGAATCCTTGATTTTGTACACATCCAATTACAGAGATGCTGATTTGTTGTTGGAGGCACTAATTCACACGTTTGTTGTTTTGTTAAAGCACGAAATTCATCCAACATAGCTTGATGCCATTTTGATTTAGACACTAAAAGGAATCCGATTCTTTCTGAACTTCCGTTTCTGCCAAAAGACTAAGGATTTGTTTTGGTTTTCATATGCCACTTTTCGAACGAGTGATCATTTCATGTTTATTGTGAATTCCAGTTGCATGTGGACTTGAAGAACTATTAGGGAAAGAATCAAAGTGATTTTCATTGTTTTCTGAGTTGAGACAAAATACAGATGAATAGAGAAACGAGTCTAAGATAGAAGATGAAAGAAACTTCGATACCTCTCCCAGGCATCCTTTCCTTTATTTATAGATATCAAGAATTACCAACCTAGCCACTTTCTTTCTTTTAACAGATAACAAAATATTCTACCTTCCACTAAATACAGTTACAATTATTGTTACAATACAGGTAAGCCGTCTTAACTGTCTTACTTAACATCCCCTCAAACTCAACGGTGGCAAGACTTTGAGTTTGGTCCAAAAGTAAGCTAATTTGTTAAATGTGAGAGGCTTTGTAAAAAGATCAGCCTCCTGTTGATCGTCAGATGGAATGTATTGAACTTTCAAAAACTTGGCTGGATTGAGAAGTTAAGTTTTAGGGTAGGCAAATACGGATTCGGATGAAGGAGAGATAATGATTCAGGTGGGGAAGACGAAGTTGATGGTAAGATTTAGTCTGAGATGAAATAGAGTTTGAAGAGGTAGACACAAGACTCAGTTGCAGAGGCAATGCAGATTAGAAGAAAAAAAAAATCGAACGAAGAAGAAGAGATGGCGCTAGCCTGCTAGCACTGATACCATTAAAGCAGAAGTAAAAACAAGAAACAATGAATTGGAAAACTCACACAACCTCCTCAATCACGGATCATCCTTTTAACCACTTACCGTTCATTCTGTTATACTTTTACAACATGCGAAACTTTATCTAACTTTCTAATTAACTTTTACACATAACTACCTCCTATCACAAGATGAATACACTTATTATCATTTATCATCATACACAACACATATATCATGAGAACCAACTAATATATATATATAATATGAGTTATGGACCTGTTTATCCTTCACAGCGTCTGCAATCCGTTTCTTCACATCTAAACATTCAAAGAGAAGCAAAATTAATTAAATAATTAATTAATTAAAACAAAGAAATAATTCCACTGAGAGGTAAAGAAATCAAAAGAATGAGGGAAACGTCAGAATGGTAAAGAAAGAAAGAGAAAATGGGAAAAACCTGGTTGAGAGGTGAGGGCAGAGAAACGGTCGAATAGATAAATTAACTGCTCCTTTGAGAGCATTCCCAATGTCTGAAGCTCGGTGATAGCCGCAGCAGAACCAGCCATTGCCCGGAGCGCAGGATGACGACCTCGACGCTACCAAGCTCAGACCCCGCAGCAAGCCGAGTACCTAATTTACGCCGTATCTTAGCGATCAATCATCCGGCGCCTCCCACTTTATACGAGAAACGTCTAAAGGGATCATGATGGAAATCATTGAGTAGATCCAAGGACCACAGCATGGACCATAGCCCGTACAAACAAACCACAGGGTTAGAATCTTTTCTTTTTAATCAATAAAATACTAGTAGAAGAACCCGTGATTGAAAAATAGGTACCAGCAATAAAATAAAATTTTGAAGAAAAATAAATAAATAAACATTAAAAGAAAAATGGCTTAAAATGACCTAATCCAAGCAAAACTTAATGGCCTGGGGTCTAAGGTAGAATCCGAAATATTAAGTTTTATTTAAATAAAAAAAAAGGGAGAGAAAATACAAAAAAAGAAATAGAGAAAGTGAGAGAAAATAAGGTTTAAGGAAAAGGAGAAAACTTAAGAAAATAACGAATTTAAAATTAAAAAGAAGACAAACAAAGAGGAAACGTGTCAGAGGGGATGAGGGCTTCCAAATATCATTCTTATAAAAATATGAGCGCATCCTATATCTAATGATTTATCAATCCATGATAGTGTTGAAGTTAGGAAGATCGTTTCGTACACCGCCTTCTAACCCATATGATAACATGCTTTCTTTCACAGAAATTATTGAAAATTTGACTAAATTCATTCATGAGAAATGATGCTTTGTAATTCTCATGAAATGTTTTTTCTTTGCATTGCCCAAGCCCTTAACTATAGACATCAATGTGGATATACAACAAAAATGAAGTGGGAAAAAAATTTTGAATCATGAGAAACATAATTATAAATCATGAGTCGTTAGTAAGTGTAGCTAATGAGAGTAATGTTCATGAATAAAGAGGAAAGCTATTGGCAAGAAACTTGTTGACAATCTTGTCATCATGTCTGAATCAGGTTATTTGTCGCAAAATTGGATATGGGGATAACAGAATTGATATGAGAATGAATGGGTTAATTAGATAAAATTAAAACACATATCTATCACCTATCTCAAAACTTGCAAATGGAAGAAGTACACTCTCCTAGATTTATAACCTCTCTCTAACTTGTCAATGGAAGAAGAGAAGTCTCTCTTTTTGTTGACTAAAAAGAACAAATGAATGGTTAAAAATGGCACTAAGAAATAAATAAAATAAAATAATTATTTTAAAAACATATAAACAGTGTTGGCAAGATTATTAGATTAATTATGGAATCTAAATTTATAATATCCAATGACACAAATGGCATATTTTGGTTGGTTGTTTTAGTAACTTGTTGAATTGCCAATTTCAACCCATCTATTCTCAATAAAAATAGAGTAAAATATAGAGAAACAAATGTAGAGAAAGATGAAAGAATAAAAAATAATTAAATGAGGAAAGAGATAAATAGGAATGAGAAATAATAGGAAAGCTAAAATTAATAAGGAAATTAAGAGACGTTAATGAGAGTTATGAGAAAAATAGAAAGATTTATGAAATATGAAGAGACATAAAGAGAGGGAGAGAGAATAAAATATAATTAAATTAGAAATGAGATAAATATGAGTGACAAAAAAAAACTGAAATTAAGAAATAAGAGGCATTAATGAGAAGAAAAATAGTAAGAATATAAAAGGATTGAAATTGGGTGAAAAAAATAAAAAATAATAGAAAAGGCATGTGTAAAGATGTAGAGAAAGAGATAGATAATTAAATATGATAGATTTAATGTGTGTTTGAAAAATAAATATGAGAGAAAATTTAGGAATTATTTATGTGAGTGAAAAATGAATGCTTTTAAGAATCCGAATAAACAAATCTTTTAAATGATATACAATATGAAAATTATAAAACGTTTTAGGGAGAGATATTAATGCAATTAAAGATTAATTTCAATATTTTTAAACTATATATATAT
>JAOXJP010133116.1:0-13547 GCA_025762735.1 Platanus orientalis | reverse complement strand
TTCATCTCTCGATCTCAACCTAGTCCATTAAATCATTCAACTCTTGGTACCAAAAGAATTGAAAGCATTAAGAAAAATAATAAACACTTAGTAAATATTGCTCAACAAAATCTGACATAAATTCATCAAAACATAGTCTCAAATTGGGCTACATCTTAGCCTTAGAAAACAAATTTAGTTCATATTGAAAGGAAAAAAAATAATAAACGGAAAATTAAACAATATGAAGACTACAGATGAATGAAAGAAAAACTTCTCCAAGTAATAGACAACAGCTCCAAAAGATATGAAGCTTGTGTTCCTCCAAGAGTTGTTGTCCACCAAAACTCGTCTATTCTACCTCTCAGTCCATACTTTGAAGAAATAGCTTCAATGGTGAATATTGGTTGCCTTCTTCCCTGCTCTCGTCTCCCTTTTATAATCATAGAATCCCCTCTTTATTTCCTTTTAAAACTGAATTCTCTAACTGGCAGTTTTTGTCATCTGTCTTAACGACCAATTTTTGCTATCAAAACGACTTAATTTGAGAAAGTTGTCAACAGCAAAATTGAAGATCTTCATCTTATCATACCTTAGCAACTTGAATCACTCAAATCCGATCTCTCTCACCAAAGTTATGCCTGAATTACTGAGGAACGTTCTAGGAATGATGAGTTTCACGATCAGTGCATTGTGGCGCGATTTACTCCTTGATAACGAACGATTGGAGACGAGTTGTCAACATCACAGTTGAAAGTCTCTCTCTTATCTTTCTGTAGCCACCAAAATCACTCAATTTGAATTTTTCTATAAAAAGTTATGGCTATTTTAGTGAGATTGGTTTTGGAATTTCGGGAAATGAAGCTTCCCATTTCTAAAATAGAAACTTCTTAAAACGATTGCAGCAGTAAACTCCACATCTTCAAGGATGATTTTTAACTTCAATCAGCTTGTAAAATGGGCTTCCTTATGGTCTAAATTCAAAATTCAAGCTTCATTCTTCAGCCCGATTAGGTCCAGCTCTAATGTGAAAAGTCTGTTTTGCCCTCCATTCTTCTTTCTTGTTCAGATCTGTCCAGATTTTGTAGTTTTCAAAGATGGATGATTTCGAGCACTTTAACTCTAGAATTTGAGGAAACTCTGAACATGAGAATTATAGTCCTTCGAGTTAGCTTTCAGCTGCCACAAAAATCGTCTCAATCCGAGGTCTACAGTTCAAGTTATTGCAGAAATACTGAAGCATGTTCTAGAACTCGTGAATTGCACTCAAATCCTTTTATTTTATTCAAAACCTAACAAAATTATAAAAAAAACAAAAGTGAGAATAAACTAATAAAATTAAGACTTAACAAGCAAATAAATAAGTAAGAAGGACATGAAAAAAGATGATTAAATTTAAGCCTATCAATTATCTAAGCCTGAACATCCTTCGTGAGGGAGGAGATGAGCCAGCCAAGAAGTAGTTGGTCTTAACAATGCCACATGATGTAGTCAGGTTTGGGAGTTTGTTCAGAGGCATGTTCTATATTGGATGAGGTAGTGATAAGGCGAGGTGGACAAGGTGTTGAGCCATCAACAAAACCAAGAACACCATGGCCATGAAGATGAGGAAGCAGCTAGGAGGACCAAATGTGATAATTATTAGAGCTCAGTTTTATGGTGATAACTTGATATGAAGATGAGGAAGAAGGGAACAAAGAGTTGGATTGGGTTGAGCACTGCTCAATGTTGGTGGAGGAGATTCTCATGATGAAATAGAGTAGATAGAAAGGGATTCAGAAAAAAAAATATTGGTTATCTATGGAACCACTCTGATACCATATGAAAATGCAAGAACCTAGAAAATAATCTACGTTGTGTTGTGTAATTATAAAGCTTGGATAAATAAAATTTCAAAAGTAATACACATGGCAGATAGGTGTCATGGTAAGACTGGTTCATGTGGTGTTGACTACAACTAGAAGTTTGGATGAGTTTGAACGAGTTTGAATAAATTCAAATCAGCGAGATACTTGGGTGGTTGGCGTTGGAATGCTTTTGACTCCATGAGATTTTGGTCATTGACGAGAGATCTTGGGCAAGATATATGTGGGTGGTTGAGTGAGAAGAGATCATGATCTTGCTGCTGATGTGGAATCACTATCTCTAATACTTATTGTAGTTTTCCATGAGTTTTCATTGACAACCAAATTCTGTTGGCTTTTGTGGGAGCTCTGATTTGTAAAGGACCATCCTTCGACGAAGGATTAAAAGATGAGTTAATCTACTCCTATATGTCAATGAGTGGTTGGGATGTCAACAATGCATTGATTATTTTATTCTCATAATATAACAACAACAAAAACTCGATAATGGAGTCCCATCATGGAGCAATAACTCTGTTATGATCATGATGGTTATAAGAACACGTGCCATGGAGTGGTGAGTGGGACATTTTAGACCATTTTGTGACGGTGCTAGCAAATACGGCCTCCCTAGTCCCCTCCCCACTAGTAGCATAATCCATATGAATTCTAGCACTTTGACAGTTTAACCCATTCATGGGCCCACAACCTAGGTTTGTGAAAGTCCTTATTATTCTGTTTATTTAGGTTGTATAGAAAATTGAGATCCTAGAGTTCATCTATATCATGATGAGGCATTGGAGCACCATCTGATAATGGATTATAGGTTGGAAAGCCACCAGCCTAGAGTTTACAATGCGACAGCAGTTGACTATCAGGTGTTAATGTACTCGAAGAGGTGTACATGGGATGGGGTGAGGTCAAGTGGTCTACGGTTTGGATCTTGTCCGACCTCCTTATGACCTATTAGGACCCGTCCGGCCTAACAAGTTTACACATCACCAAAAAAAGAGATACTGAAAACACAAATTTTGTTGGCCTTGGTTTTTACAGTGACATGTCGACCTATAACGCCGGCAGGTCCTAATAAGCCATAAGGTGGCCGAACAAGATCCAAGCATGGTCGTCTAAGTAGTGGAGCCACCAAGAAAAGATACCTGGGTTGGTCCCCATATGTTAGTATGAACCAGTTCCAACTTTTAAAGCTCTGGTGTATTTCCTACTTTAGAAAAGCTAACCTTCTTTTGTTTTCCCAAAACATAGTCTTCACAAAATTTCAAGTCTAAAGCCTTTAAGCATGGTAGTTTACCTTTGGAGTAGAGAATCTTCATTACTTTCTCGCTTATGTGCCTAAGTCTACAGTTTCATGTGTCAAATTGATACACATAATAGCTATATCAATAGAGTCATGCTTTCCAATCAGATAAAGTGTATGTTCTTTCTTTCCACGAGCTAAAACCAATGAACCTTTGGTTACTTTTTACATGTCTCCCATGAAAGTAGTTATATGTCCCGAACTTGCGAGCTAACAGGTAGAAATTAAATTTCTCTTCAAACTCGGTACATGTCTTACATCATTCAATAACCATGTACCTCCATTAGATAAACTCAACCGAAAATCTCATTTTTCAATTATGTTGTAAGCTCTATCATCTCCAAGATAAAATTTACTATAGTCCCCCCACACATAATTATTGAAACATTCTTTATTTATCGTGGTGTTTAAGAACGCACCAAAATCTAACACCCAAGAATCCAATTTTTTATCTAGTGTAAGAATCAAAGCATCTTCAACAACATCACCTATGATATTTGTGAAAGCTTCATTTTTCTTATTGTTGATGTATTGCTTCTTCTTCTTTGGTATCCAACAATCCTTCTTGAGGTGTCTCTTCTTGCTACAATTCTAGCATTCCACTATTGGCTTTGTTGACTTTGATCTTCCCCTAGATTTTGATCTTCCATGGTCTTACCCTCTTTATCAGTTCTTCCTCTACCTTCCATAATCAATATGATCCCACTTGATGATGCTTCTCCTGAGTTTTTTTTTTTTTTTTTACAGACTTCCTCACTGAGTATTATACTCACCACATCATCAAATTTCATGATGTCTAAACCCGAGGAATTGCTCAATGCCATAACTAAGCCATCCCAACTCTTCGAAAAAGAGGATACAATCAACAAGACTTTAACTTCATAATCGAAGTTGATGTCTATCGAGGTTAATCGACTTGCGACTATGTTAAACTCGTTTAGATGTTCTACAATGATTCCTCCCTCAGCCATCTCTATATGGAATAAGCTATTCATCATAAACACTTTATTTGATGCAGATGGATTCTCATACATCCGCACAAGGGCATCCATGAGATCTTTAGTAGTTTTCTTTATAGAAATATTAAAAGCAACTAATGACGATAAAGAGAATCAATGTCTAACATCATATCATTTTGGGTTTCTTTTCTTTATCTCCAAGAGGTTAATAAAGGTTTCTCTGATATAAAAAGTCCTCTATCTACATCTTCCATAATACAAAATTTATACCGTTAAACTTCTCAACCTTAAACTTTATGGATTTATCCACTTAGGCCACCAGTGCTCCCACTCAAAGAGAAATCTAATACTCTATTAACTTGTTGAATACGGCTTTCTGAACCTCAATTCTGATACCAGTTGTTAGGGATTAAGCATCCTAACAATCAAACCTAAACAAGATGAAATCCATAATAATCAAGAGAAAAATAAAACCAAACCACAAGCACACCATAAGAGACACATGATTTACATGGAAAACCCCAAGTTGGGGAAAAACCATAAAGCCGTGGAGAATGCTTCACTATTCCTAGAAGATTACAAGAGTTCTCTCTCAATCTCTAACAAAACCACACATTTTTACTGTCCTTTTTCTCATTCTAAACCCTAATAAAGACTTTTATAGTTCATGGGGGTGAAGCTTGCTTACAATCCCACCTCAAAATGTTCTATTTTTGTTCATGAAAACTGAATTTCCACATTTGGACTGATCCAAATATTTTGGATTTGTCAAAGTGGATCAATTCAAACCTTTTTGAATTGGTCCACTTGGACGCTGTTGGTGGCGCTGCAAATCCCTAATGCCCCAAGATCAATCCAACTGGCTTTGGATCGGTTCAAGCCCCAATTTGGATCTGTCCAAATCTTTATGGATCGGTCTAAACTAGCAATCTAAGTTGTTTTCATTCTTTTGCTTCTCCACTCATCAAGCTCCACACCTAACATCCTCTCCCCACTTTCTCCCAACCTTAGAGTGTAAGGATTATGTTTCTTCATTTTTTTTCTAGGTTTGATGTTTGCTCATTCGAGTCTAGAGTCCAAATTGATTAGATTGGTATCCTGTATTTGCATCTATATGACCATTCCAATTTGAATTTCTTTTTTTGTATATCTTTAATATATTTTTATCTATTTTAGTTATTATTGATCCATCTAATGGCTTGAATAAATACAATAAGAACAAAGTCTTTTTCTTCTTTCTTTCTTTCTTTCTTTCTTTTCTTTCTTTCTTTCTTTTTCATTCTTTTCTTTTGTGGGTAAAGAGTCAAGACGTAGTTTGGACTTATTGGTGTAGTTGTTTTCTCCTTCTTCTCAATTTTCTATAGTTGACTTCAACAAAAAGTTCCATAGCAATCAAATCTTTTAAGTTACATGAATAATTTTCTACTACCTCACATGCATCTATGAAATATTTTCCCTACACAGACATACGCACCTTATACTAAAGTTTACAAGTTCAAGCTGAGGTAGGCCTGTTGTTAAAAAATGATAATAAAATACAAATAGGATATGTAAATCAGTAATAGATACTAATGTTATATAAGCAGGATATCTAATTTACAATTCTACAATCGAAATACTAAGTAATTCACTATTTCAATATCAACAAACAAAAACTAAAATTTGCAAGTGGTAACACAAATAATTAGTAAAATTAACAAGAAAGAAGTAAAGTTAGAATGCTTTTATTAGTTTGTGTTGAGGTGTGCCGGTAGGCACTACCCTTACCGGTATTCACCTCCCCCTACCTAATGTGGCAAGGCTTCTCTAGCAATTGTCCCAGGATTCAAGATACAAACTTCTTGGACTCGCACAATATAAGAAGATCCACAGTGCATGGCAATGAGTGTGGTTTATATTCAATTAAATAAATGCTCAAAATTTTAATGAAACTCATAGAAGTTTTGGAGAGAAAGTAGAAGACGTTCTGTTAAACCTAAACTAATGATCCAAATTAATGAATCAAAAATCTAGTGTTGTCTTAATTACAAGTATACAAGTGTTGTAGTACTATATAAGGTCGAATCCACAAGAATTGACTTGTGTAATAAAAACAAAGATTACAAAAGAAGATAAACAAAAAAAGAAAAGAAAAGAGATATATAGTTTTTCACACTATAGTAAGGAATAGAAACAATGTAAAAATAAGAAAACAATAATAAATCAAACCAAGGCTTCAAGGATCCATTTAGTAGCTTATAACTTATTTTGGATCAAATTATCACGGTTAGAATCCAATAAAGTTCTAACTAACCAGAATATCACACCATTAAAACAATACACATAAAATATAATTGTAGAATTGAATGTTTAAAACAACTATGTACTTTGTTAGCAAGTCACAAGGAATAACTAAGCATTTACCATACCCGAAGTTAACGATAAATCAAAAAAAGTTTATAGACTTAAACAATAAACAAAAGAAAATAAAACATTCAATTAAATAAATATTACATTATATTTAATAATCAACCCAAAGTAAAATTATAAATTACTAAACTTCACCTCTAACCTTAGTAAGGTCTTTAACCCACCATCCTCACAACAAAAGCCATTGAAATAAAAGACTAAAACCTAAAAACTAAGAGGATAAGAAATGAGAAGTCCTCATTTCATGCATAGTTGCTTTCATTTTATAGAGAAAAAGCAAAGAGAGATCTTTGGCCAGAAGATTCCTAAATTTTTTAAATTCACAATTTTCTAAATTCGTTCAATCTTGCCTTCTACTTTTTACCATTAAATCGTCTAAATTTGACTTCCTTCGTTAAACAAAAAATTGTAGATCTTTGAATCTTCTTTCCAACTCCACCAACCTTGTCTTAATCTGAGTTTTGAGTCAAAATTTATGGATAAAATACCACGAATGACTCAAAACCTTCTTTTTAACAAGTTTTCCAAAATAGGCATAAAGTGAAAATATTTTTGCACATAAGCCTCACACGTTTTTTACTTGATTTACACATGATTAAGCTAGTTCAAAATATAATCATCCTTCTCTATTAATCTTGACCCTTGAATTCCCTTGGATGTTTGATCTTCAATATATTGGTTTAGTTAGTGTTGATCTCCATCATCTTTTGACTTTATTTACATCATTAGGCTTTGCTAATGGACTTCAATCTCCAATTGGGCTTTTTTTAAGTTTCTACAAGAGCAAATATATAATTTAATATAAAAATATATAAAATAAATGCAATAATGTCTATTGTAATTAAGATAATTATGCAATTTAAAGTAATTATCAAATTTGTAGAGAAAAACATAGAAGATAGAGAAAGAGAGAGATTTTCACATTGTCAAGTTGTCTAAAGGTGTGAATGTATCATCCATTTATAGATTTCATATGAATGCTTTTGGAAGTGTTTGTAGACATCTTACACACCCTTTCATATGGATCAATCGTCTACTAGAGTTGACACACTAGACACCCATTCACGTGAGGAATTATGCGAAAACGTTTGAACTATTTTATTGTAATATGCACAATTCGATTGATTGAACCTATTTCGATCGATCAAAATAACTTTTTGATTGATTGAGCATAATGTGATTTTATCCCTGAGGAAGTTCAATAAATTGAACTCTTTTTTATCGATCAAACCTACAAAGATTCAATATTTTGAATCTTCTAGATTCAAATCTAATACAATAAGGCCTTGGCACCTAAAGGAGACCTATCTAAACTCAGCCCAAACTCAACTTCAGCCAAAATCTAAGATTAGGCCTAGCATAATGCACTAAAACCTTGGGCCATGTGGGTTTTGGGCTAGGCGAGACAAAGTTGCAAGCCCCTTGTATGTGTGTTTGTCCATGACCTTGTAAACCTCTCCAATGAGATCTTGACCTCCTTAAGATATTCCTCCATATGGACATAGTATAGTAACAATGAAAAATAAGTAATCATGTCTTCAAGCCTCTTCGTTTAGAAAATAAAAATTGATCAACAAATACTTTACTTCTCTACTTATTTGTTGATGGCTAAGTGGGTCAGTAGTTAGTTGTTAGTAGACAAAGACAAATTTTAAGCCCAAGTCTGATACAAACCTTTACCGGCTGTTTCAGATGAATTGTAATATTATTCACTACAAATCAAGCAGCAATGACAACAAAATGAACTAAACACTTTTGAAGCATATTATCCTTTGAGAAGCCTCCCTTGAATCCTCATTGATATCAAAAAAAAGCCATCATTGGACCAATCTAGTTGAAAGGTCTCACAATGGCGAACTTAAGAATATTTCCAGCACTCCTTGCTTGTAGCTAAGTGCTTGCCTCTCAATAGCGCCAAAACGCAGAAGGAAGCACACATGTTGTGAGAAGAACAAGAGATTTTGAAGAAGCTTTCTCTCATAACATGAGAAGAAAGAAAACTGTGTATCCTTTAAATAAAGAAAACCTTACAACATTAGAGTTCTTTATATTTGGAAACTCTAAAATTGAATCAAGTCATTTACAGTTTATACATAATAGGAAATTTCACACAACCTAGAATATTCCATACCTACCACACAATTCCTATTAAGGAATTGGATGGCCTGCCACTCGTCAGAGATGAGTCAGATCCTATAGATTTGTTGAATTCTCCTCTAGATGCATTGGATTCTTTGAATCCTTCTTTATTACTCCTCCTCAAACTGGAATGGGGATGCGTCCACAGGCCCAATTTGGACCTTAAATCAATGAAGATATGATAAGGCAATGGCTTTGTAAATATATCAGCAAGTTGGTGTGATGAAGTGACAAACCGAGTAACCAAGGCACCAAGAACAACTTTTTTCTCTAACAAAGTGGTAATCAATTTCTATATGCTTTGAACGTGCATAAAAGACGGGATTAACTGTCATGTAAAGTGCACTAATGTTGTCATAGAAAAGAGTGGCCGGAGTTGATAAATGAATATCAGTATCATGTAAGATGAAGGAAAGCCAAGTTAGTTCTGCAGCAGTGGAAGTCATAGTGCGATACTCAGCTTTGGTGCTAGAACGAGCAATAGTTGATTGTTTCTTTGCACTCCAAGATAGACAATTGTTTCCTAAAAACTGCAAAGACCGGTAGTTGACCTTCTAGTATAGGAGCATCCAACCCAATCAACATTTGAAAAGGCATGTAAATCAAGAGTACTCTGAGTAAAGATTCGGAGTCAAAAAGTGTGTGGTCCCTTTCACATAACGCAAAATCCACTTCACAACTTGAAAGTGTCCAATAGTAGGTGATTCCATAAACTGACAAACACTATTGACAAAGTAAGCAAGATTTGGGTGAGTCATTGTTAAGTATTGTAGTGCTCCAACAATGCTACGATAAAGAGAAGGATTATGAAATGGTGTTTCAACATCCATTAGTAGTTTGGATTTAACAGCCATGGGTGTAGAGATTGATTTGCAATCAACCATTTCAGCACGTAGTAATAGATCTCTTGCATCCTTAGTCTGATTAAGAAATAATCCTCCAGAAATTTGATGAACTTCAATGCCCAAGAAATAGTGAAGAGGTCCTAAATCTTTCATTGCAAACTCATAGCCAAGATCATGAATAAGGTGATTTAAAAGTGAAGAATTGCCACCAGTCAAGATGATGTCATCAACATACAAAAGAAGAATGAGCATACCTTGAGGTCTGTGACAAACAAATAATGATGAGTCTACAACACTGCAATAAAAACCCATGTTTAATAAGAAAGTGATGAAACGGTCAAACCATGCATAAGAGGCTTGTTTTAACCCACATAATGCTCGTTGGAGTCTACAAACATGAGTAGGCCATAGAGGATCCACAAAACCTAGTGGTTGATCCATAAACATTGGTTCATGTAAATGGCCATGCAAAAATGCATTTTTGACATCAAGTTGTCGTATAGGCCACCCTTAACAATAGCAATAGTGAGAATAGTCTGAATAGTACCTGGTTTAATAACAGGACTAAACATCTCCGAAAAATCAATAGCTTCTTTTTGTTTATATCCTTTAACAACTAGTCAAGCTTTGACTCGTTCCAAACTACCATCTGCTTTTAGTTTGGTTTTTTAAACCCAATGATTTCCAACTACATTCATCAATGGCGTTCTAGGAGTTAATTCCCAAGTGTGATTAGCAGCTAATGCATCAAGCTCTTCTTCCATGGCAACCTTCCAACCAGCATGTTGAAGTCTAGATTTTATTGATCGTGGTTCAATGGGAATATCTTTATGGATAGCAGTTGCAAAGGCATACTTTGGTTAGGTTTGGATACTCCAACCTTGGAATGAGTAGTCATAACATGGGTATCAGAAGGTGTGGCTTAACTAGTATCAGCTAAGGGTTCAAGGTAGACTGGTCCATCAAGGAATGAATCATATGCATGATGTTGGATAGAGTTGTCTAATGGTGATATTGATGTGGCTCCATCCACTGGAGACTGAGGATCTGAGGAAGAGTCTAACTCAGGGGGCAACTCCAATATTGGCTCAGTAGTATGTTTTACAGGAAAAATTGGATCCAATTTTGTGTGTGGCATCTCATCCACCTCAATCATGTTTGATGTACATGACATGGAATGAGGAGTAGATGTTGTGTTTGATACGTTTAGTGGGTGCTCATCACCATTTAGAGTTAACCAATCATGAAAGGTTGAGAGTTCTCCTTCACCCTGTTAGACATGAAATAGATCAATAGGATTGGAGTAAGGAAATTGTTTTTCATGAAACACCACATGGCAAGAAATATGCACCCTTCCTGTGGGAGGATAGAGACAACGATAACCTTTATAGATATCATTATATCCCAAGAAAACGCATGGCGAAGAGTGAGGTTCAAATTTGTTGGATGTGTGACTCCATAGATATGGAAAACATCTACACCCAAACACACACAAACTTGAATAATCTAGATCTCTCCCAAATAAGATTTGATAGGAACACTGCATTTTGAGGTGTGCAGATGGTAGTCTATTTATGAGAAAGACTGAAGTGGAAAATGCTTCAACCCAAAAACATCTGGGAATAAAAGCATTATACATCATGGCTAAGCCAAGCTCTACAACATGTCTATGCTTTCGTTCTACAATGTCATTTTGTTCAGGCATGCCAAGATAGGATAATTGATGTCAGATCCTATATTTTTCTAGATAATCCAAAAATTCTCTTTTAGAGATTTCATCGCCACCATCATATTGAAAAAAAATTATTTTTTTATCCAATTGTCATTCAACAAGCGTTTGAAATAAAATATAGCATTGAAAAATTCAAATTTATGTTTCAATCGATAGAACAAAGTGAATCTAGAAAAGTCATCTACAAAGACTACATAATATTTAAATCCCTACACTGATCGAATGGGTGAAGGTCCCCATAGATCACAATGTATCTTTATTCCAATCATTCACTTTGATCAAATGTTTATTGCTAAGAAATCGAACCACTTTAGACATCGAATGACCAAGCCATTGATGCCAAATATCCTTATATGCACTCCTAAACCAAGTAGAAAACCAAGCTTCAGTGCCTTTCTTGGATTCGTTCAAGGCATACAGTCCCCCTTTCTTATTGCTCGATGTTATCACCCTATTTGTCTGTTTGTCCTTTATAACAAATCCAGATGAATTAAATTCAAAATAACAAGGGTATTCTGAAGTAAGTTGAGAAATAGACAATGAATTCTTTTTCATATTGGGGACTAGCAATATGTCTTGTAACGGAATACTACCAAATTCTGTAGGTATATTAGCTTGCCCAATATGTGAAATAGGCAATTTAAGTCCATTTCCAACCATTACAGAATCAGTGTCAGTATAAAGAATTATGTTTTGGAGCCTACCTACATCTCCAGTTATATGTGATGTTGCACTGGTGTCAGGGAACCACTCATTATCTTGGGTATCTACAATTTTCATGGCAGCTAAAGCTTTCAGAAAGTCCTCGGGCTAAAAGGAGTAATTTAACCTATTCCAGCAACGAAGAGCATCATGCCCTCATTTTCTACTAATTTGGCAGGTCATGACATCACCATGTGGTCTAGTTGTTGTGTGGTTTTGTTGTAACTTTGTGGAGCAGCCTTGTTCTTGAGACGGGCACCTTTACCCATTCACGGGGTGACTAATTCGTTGACCTATTTGAGAAAAGCCTCGTCCTTCCGAACTAAAAAATTGACCTTTGTTGTTTCGATTTTATTTCTTTTTGAAACCTTTTCCACTTGTGGATTGTTGGTCAAACAAGGTCATGGACTGATTTATAGAATCATCTGCATGTCCTTTGTTATGAAGTTCATGACTTTACAACAAAGGAACAAGTTCATTGAAAGATAGAACTGGGGTTTGAGCATTATAGTGGTAAAAGATTCAAATTGAGGTCCCAGTCCATTACGCAACAAGAATACTTTAGCTTGATCAGATATAGGCTTACCAATTGCACTTAATTCATCACATACAGATTTGAAATGACGAAGGTAATCTAAGATTGTAGATGTACCCTTCTTCATGAGTTGGAATTGTTGCTGTAACTCAAATTCTCTTGCTTGGGAACTCTGTGCAAAAGCATTTTCCAATGCTCTCCATACATCGTATGAAGTGACAATTCCAACAGCTAGTCCAAGTACCTCTTCTGATAAGGTACTAGTGAGTCATGCTTTCACTTGTCTCAATCTTGATCCAAGACAAGTATTCTAGATTTGAGATTTTCTATTTTCCATCATCAGAGTCAATCTCTTGTTTTGAAATGGATATTTTTCCATAGATGAAGCCCTCTAAATCTTGGCTTTCAATCAAAGAAACAATTTGTCTTCCGTAATAAATAGTTTGTTTGAGGTAATTTTAGAGAGACAAAATTGGCTATGTTTATACTAGAAGGATATGGATAACAAACTTAAGAAGATGATACCGGAGTTTTGGTTCAAGCTTGAAGATGACAAAATCACCTTAAGGTAGATCTTATATAGGTTGCATCGGAATGCATTGAACATCAATAGTACAGATAATATATGCTACCCAATTGGATTCAATTGGTTGTATCCACACTCGGTCGGGTCTCCGTGGACACCAGTCGATTGTATGTGCTTGAATCTCCCACTTTGCTTTGCTAAATGTTGACTGCTACTGAGAGGGGCAGAATAGTAGTCTTTCTTTTTTTTACTTTCTTTTTATATTATTTAAATAAGATAAAAGACAAAGCTTCAAAGAAGGTGAATAAAATGGGATAAAGACAAGACTTCAAAAAAGCAACAAGGAAAAGACTAGGGGATAGACCAACTGTTTGGGATAGGTATTATGAAAAGGTGAGCCTTTCTTTACCAAGAGATAAAGAAATAAATGGTTGTTGGTATTTGTGGAATGGTGGAAGTGGTTTTTGGCAATAGTAAGATGACTATGACATAGAGAACCCGGACTATCAAAAAGTAGCCAGAGTAGGTAGCAGCCGGAATGAGGGAGATGCAGCTGGACTCT